>JAQZBX010010206.1:10459-44769 GCA_029593785.1 Cabassous unicinctus | reverse complement strand
TGCCCTCCATAGCAAATCCAAGTTATTTAAATGCAACTAAAAGGTCTTCCATTTATCATCTCTACCAGGTCAGTCTAAGAGTGTGACAATCTATAATGGTCCTTGTAAATAAATAGAAAGCTTACATTTGAAAGAGTCGATTCAGCTGTTAACATTGTCCAATGTCCAAGACGGTAAGTAGGTTAGTCAGTAGGAGAAACATGGAAGAGTATCTTCTAGGTACAAAATTTCCTACAGGCACCAAAAAGAAATAAAATGTAATGTGTGTATATCAGTTTGCTCTGAAAATCAAAGCTTTGCTGAAAATAAATTAAGCATGGGACTAAAAGCAGATGGCTTTTTTTTTTTTTTTTTTTTTTTTTTTTTTTTTTCTGTCTTATTTATAAGCCCAATCGAATAGCTTAGCTAACAAATGCATCAACTCATTCTCTGGCCTGGATTTGCATTACACTTGGCCTTGACTAAACTGTCTAGATGTTGGCTAAATTGTGCCTGCATTCAACAGAAGGTCAATAAACTGAGAAAAGTAGCTTTGTGTTTCTTACAAACTCATTGATCCAAATCCTAGAAATTAAATTAAACCACAGTAGGAATAACCAGGGCTTGAGATAGGGGAAAGAACCTAATATTTCTCCCTTGCCTTCTCCAAGCATAGCCATAACCTCTCTACAAATTGATTTATATATTGGAAAGGACTAATGGCTGTTAAAGAGGAGAAGAGGAAAGTGATAATAGTGAGATTAGGGGCAGAAGAGAATAGAAGATAGGAAGTGTGAGGGAACAAAAGGGGGACATGGTGGAAGGCAGTTAAAACATGCTAAATCATGAATGTCCATACCCACCATCAAAACAAGGAGACAGAAACCCCACTGCTCTGCACTCTTCTCTTTAGCACACGTGCACACTTCACACATTGTTGAACCACCATAGATGCAAGTTCCTTCCTGTGTGAATGTATGTGCTGGCTTCTATTAATCCTTTGAGCAATAATTAGATGCTTTTCTCACTTAAGATCCCAGTGTTCAGGATTCTAAGACTGGGTCAATGAACCAGAGATATGCAGCATCACAGGCTATCTTTAAAGCTGTCTGAATTTTTTTGGATCACTGGGGACATTTTCAATATATACCATATTACTATGCCAGGTGGCATCATGCAAAAATGTAAAAATATACCGTAATGGAATAATTGGGACACTAAGGGCATCTGATTAGGTAGGAATTTGGTTTTTTAAAAATTATAGAAGATATACACAAGTGAAAAAAATGAAATTATCCACAGATAATCATTACCTTTTATAATGGCTTCTATAATATAAAATATATATGTCATTTAAGTTGCATCAGCCTTAAAGAGATGGTATGTTGGGAAAGAAAAGGAAAGTATTATTTTATGTTTGATTTATTTGAAGATCAGTCTACCACAAATTTAATTATCCAGAACAGAAATTGAACCAGAAATATATGAATAAAACCTTTCAGCTCAAGTAAAAAAGTCATAAAATGCAAGATTTTATTCATAAGCAAATCCTGGTGCTAAGAGATTGCATTCACCTAGCATTGTGTGAAACACACTGCAACCAATTAAAAGCAGGAAAAATCCACACTGATAATAATGAGAATTGGCTGTTTAGAGAAGAGACCTGAGAAAAACAGGAATAAAACAGTACTCTGGGGTACTTTGGAGTAGAGGAAAATAACCCAAAGAGCCTTAATAGTTTCTGAAGGCCTTGCCTAATTATAAGTAGGCATGATATTTTTAGTACAGTTTTACAATATTGAAGGATGAAAAAAAAATTGGTATTATCAATGAGAGAAACGGTAATATAATATATTTTGGAAATGTTTTCATTAAAAAAATCTATTCAAATATAATCCTTAAATGGGTAAAAACAAGAGCTTTTATGAATGGGTAAGAAAGAAAAATAGAGGAATAAAAAGAACAAAAATCAGATGTTACGGGATCATGGGGCAACTGATTAAATCAGTGAATCCGTGAAGACAGAGCTATTTCTTCTCTTCTTTCACTGTGGAGAGAACATTCTGATGGAGACAATATGAGTACAATATTATTGTGTGTATAAGGCATTCTTTAAATCTATGGATGAAGATCTAAAAAAGGAAGGTGGGCAGAGAATGCATCTTTATTCTGGTGAAGACAAATTATTGTCCACTCCACAATAGAAGGAACTTAATGTAGTTTGTCCTCCTCACTTGCTGGTTGAGAATAAGAGTGGGCTAGTGTGGCTGGGGAGTGGAGAGAAGTGGGGACCTATGAGATGAGGTTGGAGAGGCACATGAAGACAAGACCCTGCAGGAACCCATGGAAGTGCCATGCGTAAATTTCTATTTCCTAAAGGTCACTGGGGCTGAGTAAATAAGAAGGAATGTGGAAATCTAGGAAAGTCCAGGAAGAATTTGATGGTTGTGATAGTAATACAGTGGAGGTGAAGGATTGAATAATGGGGCTTAAGTGCAGTTTGGAGTCAAGAATGATCTTAAAGTTCAGGATGGTAAATGGCACTAGGTATTGAGATAGTGAACATGGAACTAAAGTGTAGATCATGAGTTTAGTTTTGGACATCAGTTTAAGGAAGCTTTAAAACATCTATGAATTCATATAGGCAGCTGGCATACAAGCCTGGAGCTTAGAGGATAGGTTTTGACTAAATATATACATGTGATCTATAAATGTGTTCTATATATATATTACCATACAAATACTGCTAATGGCTCTGCTTAAGATTTCCCTTCTATACCATAATTCAGGTATACCCCAATAAGGGTTACGGTATTTTAGCAGTCTGCTTAGTACTAGTGCCAGCTATTCACAAAGCAATAAGAAAAATCCTTTGAACTGAAACAGGACACCCCTGTGAAGTTTTAGGTGAAATTGTAATCAGGCACTATAGACTTTTGGGCAAATTTGCTTGTAGCTTTATATTCATCTTCAATAGCTCTTTGGGCCCACTCCCATGTACACCTGGAGTGGAAACTGTTGGTTAACAATCCAAACTTTCCTTATTCTTCTTTGAAGAACTGGTTTTCCTATGTGATGCCAGGGAGGGAGACTCACTTTCCAGTTCTTGCTTGGTCTAAACCAGTGATTGATTTAAAATGTTCTTTTGTTGTGGGTTTTTTTTTTTTTTCAGTCCTAATAAGGTTTTTCTAATATAAATAAATAATGAAAAATAAATACCTCCAAACAAGCTTAGAATTACTTATATTTAACTCATTTTAATGCAAGAAACTCTACATTCTCAGAAGATAGTATGCCCGCTTTGCTCCTAGTGTAGAATAAACAGATGATAAACTTCGTGAGGGCAAGACTGTGCTGGTCTTGGTAATGACATCCAAAAGATACTCAATAAGCACTGTAGGAAAAGATGATGACAAGGTTTTCTCCATAAGGAAGCTAGTACTTGTCATATACTTCAGAAAAGCAGCTGAAGATTTCTGGAAAGAATTTACTTTCCCTTGAGAAGGACATACCAGTAAAGATTATCTGTTTTCTGTATCTGAACAATGCTACCTGTATATGACACCCAAAACTGCTACATCTATCGAGCTCCAGCCTGAAGATGAAGATGATGCTAGAGGAGGACAGAGTTGGGAGAACCACAGAGAAGCAGAGCTAGAGCCCCAGCTTGGAGCCCCTTACATCTGGAAGATATGCATGTGAGATAATAAATTCATTACTGTTTAGGCCAAATTAAGATAGTCTTATAAAATACCTCTTCCTTTTGAAAATTATATGCTGCTATGTGTGATTAATTTTGTGAATATGTCAGATGACATTCAATTAATGCAACTTATCACTCATTTTTGGAGGGAATATACCAATAAGCTTCAAACTATTAGAAGTAGGAGTTACACTAACTAGAAAGGTATCAGGACCCTGTATTTTGTCAGATTTACCTTTCATCATTTTTCACACATACGATTTACCAAGACAGATGAGGGAACTTATAATTTTCTGTCCTCCAGGGATTATCAGCATTAGCATCATTATTACGGTAAACCTGTAACATGTATATTAGCAGAGTGCAATGGTCAAGGTAACGATAAATCAGACTTTGTCACAGACCCCATTATAGAGTTGACTTCTCTCTCAGAAGGCCAATAATGGTATTCATCTACCCTGCCAAATGAAGGCAAACTTTTAAGATTGATAGATACAAACAAAAGTGTGTTAGCAAAATCAATTACTATGTCCTAAATGCCATGACTTTTATTAATTTAGAAGTGAAGGAAATTATTTCTAGAAGAGAAGGAAAATTAAGGTCAACACCTTGATAAGTAAATGGTAATCCATAGTTATATCTAGTTACCATAAATCTTTGTATACTAGCCAACATGAAGAACTAAATGAAAATGTAAGAGAAGTCCCCATGTAATTGATTGTTGTAATGACCCTGATTCTCCACCTCTCCCTAAAGCCACATTTTTCCATATGACTTTATCACTCTTTTTTTTTTTTAACAATTTATTGAAGTATTCATACATGAACATACATAAACTATAAGTGTCCAGTAAACATCATGAACTTACAAAGCAAACATGCATAACATCATACAGGGCTCCCACAATCATGCCCCGCCCCAAATACCCTGCATTGTTGTGAAACATTTGTTAACAAACCATGAAAGAGCATCATCAAAGTATTACTACTACCTATAGTCAGTATCTTCTTACCCTATACATTTTTTTAAGGATTTATTTATTTATTTATTTACTTTGATCCTCCCCTCCCCCCCCTTTTGCTGTTACTGCGTCCATTCACTGGGCAACTCTGTGTTTGTTTCCTGCCCTCTCTTCTCATCCTTCTCCTCCTGTCTGGGAGTTGATCCTCAGAATCTCTGATGTGGGTGAGAGGCATCCTACCGCCTGTGCCACCTTAGTTCCTGGTTTCGGTGCGTCTCATCTTGGCTCTCCCTTGTGTCACTCTCTGTTATGTCATCATCTTGCTGCATGGCTCACGTGGCCTGGTGGCCCACGCACCTTCTGTGTTTTTCTTTTTTTTAATTTTTACCAGGAGGTCCCAGGGATCAAACCCAGTTCCCTCCATATGGGAGACGGACGCCCAACTATCCGAGCATGTATTATATAAAGGATGGTCATATAATAAATCAGGCTTAGTTTAACACCAGCATTCCAAAAACCAGACCTAGGGAGAAAAACTATGTCTGGGGACACATGCGTGGTTTCTAATACAGCAAATGTTTAGCCTACCTTGATTATCACAAAACCAGGTCAGCGAGAATATTTGCATTTTCTCATTCTTATTAAAGAGATATAGTCCATTTTCCCACCCCTTGAATCTGGGACGTTCTTGTGACTTGTTTTGGTCAATAGAATGCAATGAAGGTGATGGTGTGACAGCTCTTAGGGGTCTCAAGATACTTAGTATGTTTCTGCTTTCATGCTTTCTTTGCCCTGTCCATTGGAACATGCCTGGGGTAGCCAGCTGGTATATGAGACATCTAGAGAGGAGTCGTCAAAGCCTAGTGTATCCTAGATCAGTAGACAGCAAAGTGCCATCCACATATGTGCGCGAACACACCCCAAATCAGCAGATCCATAGCTGACAATACTTGCATGAGCAATCCCAGCCAAGATCAGTTAAGCCCAATCCAGATCATTTAAACATCTCAAATTTCTGACCTAAATAAATGATTACTGTTACTCAACATTGAGATTTTTGTAGTTATTTATTATGCAGCATTATTTTTTTAAAGTTTAATTGATATACAATGACTTTATATGATTTGATTCTCAGATCTTTTATGTTAGTAGTAATTTCTACAATCCCCATGGTTGTAGGGCTTTTCTGTTTGTTATTTCTTAAGTGGTGTTCTATTTGTTATGAGCACATATCTCAGAGATCTTTCATTTAAATCTTCCTACCATGGTAGCCTTCAACCCAGAAGACCGGGAGTCTATGGGGGTTCAGAGAATTCTAGAAGTTGACAACAATTTTCCATTCTAAAGTCTCCCCTGAACTGAAGACCACAAATGGCCTACTGTTTACTTAATGTGGTAAAGGCATTGCAACTCAACATATCTGTTTTAGTCTGCTAGACTGCCAAAATACAATATACCAGAAATGGGTTGGCTTTTACAATGGGGATTTATTAACTTAAAAACTTATAGTTCTGAGGTTGTGAAAATTTCCAAATCAAGGCATCATCAGGTGAAGCTCTTTCCCTGAAGACCAGCTGCCTGCCATCCTGGACTTCTCTGTCACATGGGAAGACACATGAAGGTATCTGCTGGTCTCTCCTAGCTTTCAGCTTCCTGGTTTCCATGGTTTCTGGCTTCCTCTCTCAACTTCTGTGGGTTTCTTTCTGTCTCTTTCTCCATAGTCATCCCATTTATAAAGGATTCAGTAAGACAATTAAGAGCCACAGTGGGTCACATCCTACTGAATTGATCTAATCAAAAGTTCCCAACTACAATAGGTTCAAACCCACAGGAATGGATTAGTTCTAAGGACATGATTTTCTGGGGTCCATAAAATTCTCAAACTACCACAATATCTATAACTAAACTCATAATTATATCAGTAAAGTTGTTTCTCATCCCTATTCCCTATCTCAAAAATTGGTACAACCAGCTCACATTAGTTCAAGCCCAGAAGTGGGAGTTATCTTGAAATTTTTCCTTCCCTTGTACCTCCAAAGCTAACCAATCACACAATGCTATAGATTATAAATAAAAAATCAAGGATCCATCCATTCTTCTCCACTTTGGATGCACTACCTTGGTCCAAATAACTTCATCTCATTTGAGCTACTGTAACAGCCTCCTAACTGTCCAGCTTGACCAAACAGGTAATTCACTGGGAGGAGATCACATATTTTGAAAAAATCAAAAGAAAACCTTCAGATACTGCTTTAGAAATGAAGGAATCAGAGCAGCCCTGGAGATCCAACTAGTGGGTATTAGCAGATAATCTATGGTCTTGGATCAACTACTTCAATCCTTTATTTCTAGCTTCCTGTCACTGTATTCAAGATACAAGTCTGATTGACTAAGTTTGGTCACATGCCCACCCTTGCCAGGAGTATTTAGGGCACCTTAACTGACCATGGTACCTAAAAGGAAATCAAGAAGCTGTTAACAGAAAACAAGAGACTGAATACAGCAAGGCAAAAGCAAAAATGATGCCAACTCCTCTGGTGTATATGGTTCTTTCCAAATTTTCCTATTTTAATTGTCAGAATCTCTGCTAATCTGAGTCTCTACCTTTATCATGGAAACCTGGCACTGCTGGGAAATAAATTGGTCTTGCAATTTGACATCTTCCAAGATCATTTATTTTCTGACCTTATCTTTAAGAAGCCTCAGCTTATTGGCTCCAGAAAGAAGTCTTCTTGCAACAAGTTTACATAATGACTGTTTCTTTATGCACATAAAACCAGGCATTCTAGTCTAAAGTTTATTCACCAACTCTACCCCTACCCCATACTTTGCTTAACGAGCTGCTTTGCCTCTGCGTATCATGAGTTGTTTGCTTCTCATTCTGAAATATGTAGGAAAGTCTCATTGTTCATATAAATCTGATCATCAGTTCTCAATATTCTACACTTTCTATGCAGGTCTATGATACCTATTTCTGTTATAAGCAAAGAAAATGTATTGCAAGAAATAAAAGCACAATTCAAAATATACTCAAATAAAAATGTAACATATCTGTATGAATGTAGGCATTGGAGAAAATTAGGTTAATGAGGCAGTTACAAAATTTCTTATGGAAATGCAGGAAATGCTGAGTGATCAGGTATTAAAAAGGAAGAATCAAGGCAGCTCAGTGGACTTCAGCAGCAAAGAGTCATAGACTTTCACTCTTGTGCTTCAATATTAATTTATCTCAGGTGCTACTCATGTCTGGTAATTTCATCTGCTATCACTTGATGATTGAAAAGAAATCTGGCTAGTCTAGGGTGTTTTGTTTTCCCCCTGGACAATGAATCTATAGAGCCTGCATAGAGCTCTTGGTAGGTACAGATATGGTAGCCACTCTTGATTGCTTTCTCAGCAGCCATGGCTTTCATTTCCCTGGTAACAAAACCCTCAGATGTTCATGTATCCAAAGGCCATGTGTCCAAGGGAAGTGAATCTTGATTGGACTAAGTCAATCACACTGGTGTACTTTGCCAGTAGCTGGGTTTGGTGTGGGATCCAATTCTGCCCTGTGAGATGTAAGGGTAAGTCGATTGAGAGGATTCTGGGGAATCTTGTCTTCTGTGATACAGAGAAATCCTAAGAAAGAATTCTCTCTCTGCTCTTTCTCTGGATGTTTCATGGAACTGCAGGACCCATCCTATGACCACAAAGGGACAAGTCTGAGAATGAAAATGACACTCTGATAATGTTGGCGAGAGCCTGATCCTTGATGACTTTGTTGATTCAGTGATTTAATCTGGAAGTGTCTTACCTCCAGACTTCTTGTTAATGAATAATCCCTAAATCAAGCTGCTTTTAATTGAATATTCTATTACTTTTAGTTGAAATATCCTGTTACAAGAGAATTTCTGTTTTCTGGACTTTTCTAACCAAATGTATTTTCTGCTGAGAGAGGGGTATCACAATCATTTAGATAGTTTACTTAGAACTAGGTGCATATATGGAATGATGAGTGAAAATAAGTTTTCTAAAGTAAAAGCTGACTTTTATAATTTGATTAAATTTTTATTAATATGGAGAGCCCACCTCCTACTAAAATAAATAGAAATACTGGTTAAAACACAATGCCAAATAAATAAATTTCTTTTTCTATATAACAAAAGAAAACAAATAAACAGGCACAACTCAAAGCGAGGGCTATAATTGTATCCCCATATATATAGAACAAAATATTGAAGGATTACTATGTCTGTGGAAAAAGTAATTAGAAAATTCCCACCCAGTAGCCTAGAATTCCTAGAACCATGGATGGGAAAATATCACTCATAAGAAATTAAAACTGTAGAGCATCAATACACTTGAAAATGACAACCATATTTCTAATATCTGCTTGATCTGGTTTGGCAGAGACTGCTAAGTGTCTATCCAATGTCCATTCTCCTCGTCTTTACTAAGAGAATTATTATGTTATTGGGGATAGGAATGTGCCCAGTTAAAATATTGTTTTTTTCTTTCAGGTTACCTTGCAGCTAGGTGTGGTCATTTCGTAAGTTCCAATTAATTATCGATAGTTAATATCTTGGAAGCCTCCTTAAAGGGCTAATAAGTACACCTTTTATCCCTTTCCAATTTTCTCCTCCTTCCTCTCTTGAGAAAGAATGTGATAGTTTGAGTTTTAACAGCCAAAGAATGTAAGCTGTATATCAAGGTTGGTGAAGGAGAGAAAATGAGTCTGGGTCCTTAAGGACTTCATCAAGATGTATAGCAACCATGGACAGCCTACTTGCAAACTAATTTTACATAAGAAAATTGCCTGTTATGTCCAGGGGCTTTGTTAATAGCAAAATCAGTTCCCCACTATTTTGTATTGGATTAACAAACTGAGAAATTTATATAAAAATTGTTCTAAGACCTTTCACAAAAGCAAACTAAAACTGCAGTATAAGGAAGCAGTTAATTCTGCTTCCTTAATACCCACTATTTTGGGCATTAAGAATCTGCACACACACACACACCCACACACAAACACACAAAACAGCTGACTATGGTATAAAAAATCACACACACACACCCAAACCACAGAAAAAGCCAGTCCCCCAAAGAGAAGGTCAACAGGTAAACAGGAGATTTGGCACCTCAAGATCTGGAACATATACAAAAATTTTAAAAACCTATAAAATAAAAATTTTAAAGCATTATAGAGGTTAAAGGCAGATTGGATGCCATAATGGAAGAAAAGAACAGCATTTTTTTTAACCTGGAGGATTTGAAACCCAAACAAGAGAATCTTGAAATGAAATTTCTAATCATTGAAATGTACACATACACACACACACACAATGGAGAAGATAAATAACAAATTAGACAAAGCTAAAGCTCAAACTAAAAGATGATTTGACATGTAGCACAAAGAGGTAAAGAAATGAAAAATATGAAAGAATAGTTAGGAGAAAAAGATAAGACAGTCCAATATATGTTAATTAAATTTTCAGAAAAAAATGATTAGAGAGAATTATGAAGAGGCAACATTTGATGACATAATTGTTAAGAACTTTCTAGAATTAAAGAAAGACCTAAATGCTCAAAAGAAGTAACATGGGGGAGCAGATGTGGCTCAGGCAGTTGGCCCCAGGTTCGGTTCCCAGTGCCTCCCAAAGAAGACAAGCAGATGCCACAACCAGCAAGCAACACAGCCAGCGGGGAGTGGATGTGGCTCAAGCGGTTGGACAGTCCCATGGGGAGGTCCTGGATTTGGTTCCCAGCACCTCCATCGAGCAGACAAGGAGCAGACAGATGTGGGAGCCATCTTGGTGGGGAAAGGGGGATAAATTTTTTTTTTTTTAAATGAAGTAACATGGGTCCAAAGAAAGAAAAGTAAGATAAATCTTAATTAGTTTTAGTGTTGTGAAACAGCAGATCTTCAAAGACAAATATAAAAATCTTAAAAGCAACCATAGAAAATGCAGAATACCTAAGTAAACTACCTAGAATAATATCTTCAAAATGCTGAGGAAAATAACTATCAATGTAGAATCCATTACTTATGTAAACAGCTATTAAAGAGGAAGGAAAATATGTATATTCAAATGCAGCCTCAGAGAGTTCTCTACTCACGAACCCTTGTTGAAATAACTTTAGAAAGGAGAGAATGGAAACTAGAAGGATAGATGGGTACAAAAAGAAATGTAAGCAAGAAAACAATAAACATGTTGGTATATCTAAATTGCCCTTGAATTTAAACACTAATAATGATAATGAATAATTTGATAAAAGCAGTATGGAAATCGGGGATGGGAGATCAGAGATGAAACTAAGTATTTTTAATTGTTTGGGAGGAGTGTAGAGATAGGAATTTTATAATATTTAAAGTCATGACTATTAATTTACAAAACTAAGAGTAACCACAGACATAAAAGAAGCATAATATGTAGTGTCTAAAACAATGGAGGAAAAATAAGACATAAAGAAATCTCATCAAATAGAAGGTTGGAAAGAAGGATAAAAGCAACAACAATAACAAAAAACAATTTAAAAGCATGGCATCATAAAAATATCATAAAATAAGGTAGAAATATTTAAAAAACATCACTAAGCATAATAAATATTGATAAATTAAGTTTGCCAAAAGAGATTCTCAGTTTGAATAAAAATAATATTAATATTAAACTGTATTAATTTTATAATAGGCATTCATAAAATAAAATGACTAAGAAGAATTGAGAGTAAAGAGCAGGAAAGAGTTATATCAGGTGAACAGTAGTCAGAAGAAAGATGATGTGGCACTATTAATATTGGAGAAAAATAGGTTTTAACATTAAAAAGTTATTCTTGGCTATAAATGTGTCATCATTTAATAATAAAAGGTACAATTCACCAGGAATATATGTCAGTTCTGAGCTGTATGTGCTTTATCTCATAACTATAAGATGCATAAAACATTAATTGACAGAATTTTAAAAATAATTTTAAAAATTGACAACCATGGCTTGCTCTCAGAAACAAAGAGATTAAGCAGAGAAAAGAAATATTAAGGATATAGAAAACTTGAATGAAATAATTAAACTTTTTCTGACAAGTATTCTTTTGAAGGACACAAGGAACATTTACAAAAATGGAATAGACAACCTCTATCTTATACAAAATATTCAAAAAATAGAGAAAGAAGAAAAAGTTGATGTACTTCTCTATATGATCTGAATAACCTCGAAATCAAAACCAGAAAACAGCAGGAGAAAGAAAATTTGAATCAGAATCTCATATATAAATATGGATCAAGACTTTTTTAACAAGTTATGAGCTAACCACAATTAGCAGTTAAAACACACACACAAACATAAGCAAACACAATTTGTGATGAAATAAGTTTTATCCCAGAAATGTAAAAATGAGTTAACATTAGAAAATGATATAATTTTATACATTAACAGATTAAGGTAGAAAAATAATATGGCTTTAGTTAAAAACAAAACAAAGAAACAACAACAAAAACAAAATTCTCATAGCAAATTAGTTTGAGAATGTGTCTTAGTCCGATTAACAGCTTAAAGATGAAATATCAGAAATATCCCCTTTAAAGTCAGAAAAAAAACAAAGTCTCCAGCTCGCCCTCTTCTTCAATCTCTTCTGGAGCTCTTATGCAATACAAGATTCTGAAGAAAAGATAAAAAGGAAAAACAAAACTTTGCAGATGAGTAGATTGTCTGCATAGAAAATATACATATGCAAAATATTAAATCTAATAAGAGTTGAGCAAAACTGCAGTATTTAAAAAAACGCATTTCTAAATAAACAGCAATAATCAATCCGAAATTGCATATAAACATATATCACATTTATGATAGCATAAACTTTGAGAAATCTGGGAATAGATCTAGCAAAATAAGTATAAAGCATATAAGCATAAATTTGTACATTTTCTTGCAGAACAAAAAAATAGCTAAATAGATGTTTTTATGGAACCTTGAAAAACTGACTCAAAAATTCATATGGAATACTAGAAGACCAAGAATAACCAAGTTCATTTTGAGTAGAAAAAGAATGTGGAGACCTTACCAGATAGTTGTGAAACCATGTTAACTGTAGAAAAATTGGTTGGTGCCCATCTCAGGTCCTGGGGACCCTTTTTCCTGACTGCAAAGGTTGTTGCAGCTAACTGCTGATTTCTGCAACTGTTCTCTGCGTGTTTGAGCAATTAGAGCTGTCCCAATCTGAGGTGACCGGAAGTTACCACTCCACCCAAAGTGGTCTCAAGCAATGACTGTCGGCTGCAGAGGTCTTCAAGGCAGACAGACTCTGCTGCACTTTGATGTTCCAGAGTTTATTGAGGGATCAGGCTGAGCCTAGACTTCAATTTCAGGTGACAATCTTGTTGAGCTTCTTCCTCTTCTCTATCCTACTTTCTTCATTCCTTTACAGGCTTCTCCAGAATGTGTATCCTTAATAAATTCTTTTGCACAAGAATTCTCATTTCAGTCTTTGCTTCTAGGGAAACTGACCTATGATAGTAAGAAAGTTTAGTGGCACAAGCATAGACAAGGCAACCGGTAAAGTGAAATAATGCATTCAGGAAGATACCAACAGGAACAATATATGTGTGAAAATATTCCCAACCTCTTCCAGTATTCAGATAATGCAAATTAAACTGCACTTGCCAGATTAGTAAAATTTTAAAGTCTGAAAAGGAGAGTAAATCAACCTCCTTTGAAAAGCAATTTATCAATATCTAGTAAAATTGAAGATGCATATAAATGATAACTTAGCAATTCCATTTCCAAATCTATACCCAAGAGAATTCTCAGACATGAGTCTAGGGAGATTTGCATGAGGATATTCACTTTAGCATTGCTTATAATAGTGAAAAACTAGAAATAACTTAAATGTCTATCAATTATGGAATGGATAAATTGTGGATATATTCATATTATACAGCAGTTAAAATAAATGAATAACCAAATATAGATGCATCAACATGGATAAATGTCAAAAACATGTTTAGTGAATACTGCACGATGAAGAAGATACTTTTCATGGAAATTCTTTAAAAGTATCAAACCAAATGATATAATATCTTGTGTAGGGATATGTGCATATATGAATATACATATTATAATGTGTTAATATGTTAATCAAAACTATATAAAACATCAGGAAGAATGCATACCACTTCAGAGTAGTGACATGTCTGGGGAGGAAATGAGGTGAACCAGACTGCAGAGAACACACGGCTAGTAACTGCTAGTTTAAATTTTTATTTTACAAAAACCTGATCCTAAGCAACATGGAAAAATGTTAACAATTTGTAAGTCTGGTTTTAGATACCTGTGTATTTGCTATGTAGTTCATTCTTTCCTGTGTGTTTGATATATTTCATAACGGGAAACAATACAGAAAAAATGGTATTCAAAATATAATCACTCTAAATTTTGTTTCCCATATAATCATCTGAGTTAAATTGGTTAGACCTATTCTTGAAACTATTGTGAAAAAGTTATCCCACCTTTATAAAATTCTCTGGTATTTGTCTTCCTATATCTCACCCATTTTCTTAAACTTTCTCAGAAAAGTAGAAACTTAACTTGCCACCTTTCCTTGGAACTTCAAAAGATTTCATTTTTCTTTTCTCTTTCCTTCCCTCCCTCCTTCCTTCTCCCATTCTTTCTTTCTTTCCTTCCTTCCCTTTTCCCAGAGAATTATGGTAATTTTTTCCTAACTTCTAGGGTTGTGCAATGAAATACAAGGCAAACAGTTAATTTTGAATTTCAAGTAATTAACAATTTTTTAAACCAAAGTATGTCCAAACTATTCATGTAAGTATGTGTCAATTACTCATTCATCTGAAATTTGAATTTAACTGGGCATCCCGTATTTTTATTTGCTAAATCTGGCAACCCTATTACCTTCAATTTATCATAACTGCAGTTTATTTACAGAGATCATCATCTCAATCTACATAAAATCATTTAGAAATATTCTTTTTAATACTCAAATATGTATACAGAATAAATCTGCCATCCCATGTTACAGCAGATAGGCAAGGCTATCTATCAGGCATAGATACTATCTGTCCATCAAGGATACTAATATTCTGGTGCTAGCCCTAGTATCAAGGATACTATTGACTAGTTCAGGTACAAATTAATTGAATCTTAAGTACAAGATTCCTAAAGGCATAAGCTAGTTTCAGGCTTTGGCACCTTTGAAGCAAGTTCTACAGACACTCCAAATGTTACTTTTTGGTTTTTGCAAATGAATTAACTCTTTGGATTTCCCTCTGGGCTTCAAATTTCCTCTAAAGGAATACTTTTTTTCCCCTTCATATGCCAGATTTGCATTGTTTTGTTTCTTTTCCTAAGAAAAAATCACCCCCCAGATATTCTTTATACCGGAACTTTTGATCCCACGAGTGTTTTCCAGAAGGTGAGTCTCCAAAAGTCCCTCCCTCCTCGGGTCCTTAAACATCTTTCTTCCTAGCTTATTTTTTTCCTTATGCAATTCTTTTACAGAGATTCTTGGTCACTAAGCTTGATGGAAAAGAAATAATGCAGACATGATTTGAATAAGAACAACAAAGTAGTTCATACCAGATGATAAAATGAAAGAAGGAAAAGAATGATCTGAAGATCAGACTTAATTGTCTATTGAAGTATTAAAGATTGCAAAGAAAATGAGTTTAATTATTTAAATGGTTAAAGAGACAAAAATTGGCTTTAGGGCTCTGTCTTTCTCTTTTCCAGTGGAGCCTTTCACAGTATTTCTATAGCAGTGCACTGAAATGTGCCTTCCCTACAGAGTAAACTTAGTTGCTGAAAAATTGTCTGTGTCTTAAGAAAATTAAAATAGCCACAGTACTAGAGAGGTTGTTTCTTGCATGCCTCCTTGCCTTTAGAATATCTTTCATTTTTGTAATAAACTATTAAATAAAAGACAAATTTACAGTCAATCTTTTATTTTTGAAGTGTTTTTTGTTTACGTAGGTGAAATAGTCTGAAATAAGAACTTCATAGCATTTATATCCTATTTTCTGTTTAAGTCTTTTTTGCCTTTACAGTTTAAAAAATCTTATAAAATCAAATATATTCATAAAGAAATAAAAAAGAAAGAAACATATACAGAAAAGCAAATAATATATATTATTTCTGTGCATATGCAGTATAATTTTTAGAAAATAAAATTTTAATAAAACTATATATAGTTTTGGATTCTTTTCTGAACATATGGAAAACATTTTCTTTTTCCCATTAGATATTCCATCACATTTATTTTCAGTGGTTTCCTAGTAGTATACTATCTTTTAAAAATGAAAGCTTGACTTTTTTGAAAATCTTTCATCCTTTGAAAAACTGAGCTTTTATCTGTAAAATAGAATTTGTGGAGAGAGAGAGGCAACTAAGGCTGAGTTGTGATGGAGTGTCTGTGAAAAAGGGTACGTTCTTGACAGTGTAACTAATTCTACTGAGGACTAGAGGACAGTCACAATGTGAAACTATGTTTTACAACTCCAGGGATAAAAATCAGTGAAAGGAAAGGTGAAAATGATGAAAGTCAATGTGGTGACACTGTTAAAGATTTACCTCAATGTGCCTTTGTTAGTTAGAACTCACTGTACTGCTTGCAAGAGGGGAAAAAAATTGATTCACTTTATTGCACCCATCTGTCATAGATAATACCCTGTACAAAGAGGTGGAAGGAAGTGGTGAACTTATAATCAGTCTGTGTACACATACAATGGAAAGGCCGTCTGGAAAGCCAGCAAGCCTGGGAAATGAGTGGCTGTCATAAAGAGGACAGCGACACTCTACTGAGATCAGTGAGCAACAAGCTCCAAAGAAAGGGGAAGGTCAACTTGATCTTCCTTTGTGTGCACACTGTTGGGTACGCTACATGCATCTTCAGACTTGGTGGGAGGTCATAATCAATTGCCAGACAAATGCAACCACTCTGCCACCAATAGGAGGAAGTGAACTTGTAGCTCTTTAAAGAATTCCACAGAGAATACATTCTTCCTGTAATAGTGATGGATGGAGCCTGCCTCTGTCTGACCAACAGGGTATATGCCAAAGCTACTGAGATCAATGCCTCTGTGTCAGACACAACTATTAGAAGGAAAATTTCTAGCACTTTGTGAAAAGGGCAATTTATTTAGGCAAAATTGTAACTTTCTAGCTATCACCACACTAAAGGGACCAGAATGCTTTTCTAATGAATTCCCCCTTTATTTGATCATATTCTTGAGAATTTCTATTATTCAAAAAGCAGAGAGAGTCCCCCACCCCCACCCACAAGCATCCTATGTTACTTATGTTCTTACTTTTATGACATAGGGTTATATTATGCTCCACTGTCAGAAAATAATATCTAATAATGCTAATTCAGTGTCTGGGAGATGAAGCAGTGCCAAATTCTCAGGCTTTGAATATTTCCCTGCACTCTGGATGGTCAGCTTTTCAGCCTGTCCTTGTTACTCCTCCCTCCTCCCTACTTGCATCCTGCATGGAAGTCTCCACGTTCCACCATTTGGGACACTCAGACAGCATAATATCCATTGTAGAGTCTTCATATATGCCCCAAACTCTCCTGATTCCTCATAAATATTCAGAGCAAAAAGTGAATACTTGAAGTATTTGGCAAAACAGGAATTGTGAACTTCCCTTTTTAAATTGTTGTCATCTTTTCCACTATAGAAACTTCTTGCTATTCTCCAAGAGATCTACCCATCTCTCCTTTAGGGGGTCTCCCCATGAAACTTTGAATTCCTCTCCATGATGGCGCACCATCAAAGACACACTGTGGCTAAGATGCCAGCTTGCCATGTCATACTCATTGATGGGGAATTAACTGAATTTTCAGATCTGTGCTCTCTATTCCTTTTACAGCCCAGTTCTAAATGCCCTAGCCTGTATTCAAACAGGCAAAATTGATCATTTAATGCACTAAATATTTCTTGACCTTCATGCAGTACAAAACAGCCAAAAGAGTGCCTGAATTTACAATCAACAAAACAAGATGACAAATCAGATATAATTTTCCTCTTTTTATTTTTGAAGAAAATGTTTAAAATACTAAAGGAAAAGTGTTTGGGGAATGCTATTGTCAGAGAAGCTTCAGAGGATGCATTTATCCGACCTATCATCAAGCTAGTTCTCCTTAGAGAGGCTGGCGTGGAGTCAGGTTTTTGATAAGGGAATACATGTGGCTTTGTAGACAAGGATTAGAAAGCTATTCTGAGCATAAAGTAGAGCCATTCTTTGACAGGAATAAGAGAAAAGAAATAAAAAGGTGGCTAGGGTGAATGGTTTCTCTTTACCCCTTGGATCTCTCATTGTCCATCTGACAAATCACATCTGTCCCATTTTCCAAAGCACTCCATAAGACTTAGGAAAACAGCTGAAATCAACTCACATTATTGTATCTGTCACAGAATGAGCCTCCTCTTTTCCCCCAAACTGTACCTTACAGTTTATGCAAAAGTTAATTTAAATTATGAAGTGACTGCCTGGAAAACATGTATACATCACATTTCATGGAATGTATATTCATAAACTCTTGACGTGTGAAATTACTCTCACACATAGGTTCTGGGAAAGCAGGGCTTGTTTAGTCCAACACAGTGAAGGTTTAGTTCTGTTTCTGAAATTTCTGATGATAAGAGTTTTCGCAGGTTACTTACTCTAAGTCTCAATTTTTCTTTGTAAAATGAAAGTAATTAAGTGTATGTTAAGAATGTTGTGAAAATTAAATGAGATCATGTTTGTGCAGCCTTTAGCACAGTGTTTGGTACATAGTTAGCCATAATAGATGGTATATTTTATTATTGTGGCTTTTCAAATTAACTGCAACTCTCCTCTCTAAAGGAAATTTGATCATGACTTATGATTGTAGGAAAGGTAATGGTGGGTTTATATTTTGAATACCAATTACCCATGACTTGGAAAAGCTACTAAAACCTCTCTGTTTCTTACTGGAGAATGGAGAAGGCTAGAACATACATTCTGAATATATGGAGATAAGAATGGAAACCTGCTAATATTCTGAAATATGTACATTCCCAGTGGGTTCTTTAATAATTTTGTTAGTTTATACCTAGAATTAGGAGTCTGAATATTTAGTATGCACACACTAAATAATACCATTATGGAGTTTTAAAAAGTTGCTTTGATTTAATAAATTGAACTCATGTTACTGTGATCATTCCATAGGATGTTCTTTTCTGGATGCTTAGGGATCAGCCCTTGACTACTAGAGTTATTGCTGCTCAGTGAAGTTTGATATAGGAAGAATATTTGGAGAGTTTGTGCTTCAATAATATGCATTTGGTTTGCAAAATCCCCAAGTATTGCTTTACCAGGCTTCAGATTAAAAATTAATTGCAACAATTATCAACAAATATAAAAGTCAAGAAAATAATGAAAGCCCATCTGTCTATTTGGCTTTGGAAAGCATAGCATGGTGGCAACAGCTGAAAACTGCCATCTTTTACAGTGAGCTCTAAGAGTACAATAATGTTGACTTCTACGGCACCACATTTCTAAACTTCTTAAAACAAATGACCTTTTCCTCTACTCATACAATGCAGGCTTCTCTCTTAAGCAGTCACAGAAATGCACTGGCATAGAAAACTTTGAGATGGTTGATTACTGGTCAGTCCTTATCTGGAGATACCTTGTGCACAAAGACAGGATTTGCTATGACAAATACCACACACTGGGTTGGCTTAAACTACAGGAATTTATTTGCTCACAGTGTTGTAGGCTAGAAGTCTAAAATCAAGGTCTCAACAGATCAGGCTTTCTCCCAGATTCTTTGGTGTTCTGGTGCTGGTTTGCTGCAATCCTGGGGGTTCCTTGGCTTGCGTCTCTGCCTCTGTCACATGGCTTCTCCTGGCTTCATCTTTTGCTCATTCATGTGTCTAGATTTCCTCCCCTTATAAGGACTGCAGCCATATGGACTAATGCCCACCCTGATTCAATTTGGCCTCTTCTAAATAGGATCTTTGAAGATCCTTTTCACAAATGAGTCCACATCTTAACTAATTTAAACATTTCAAAGCTCTTATTTACAAGTGGATTCACATCCACTGGATTAGGAATTAGGACTTAAACATGTCTTTTGTGGTGGGGGGGGGCATGATTCAATCCTTAACAATACTATAACGTTTAGGACATGTTGACTGTGAGGCATTAAGCATGGGTATGCATGGGAAGAGTAAACATTTAACATTGGATTAATTACATAGGATTGATTAAAATTATACTTAAAAATGGTCATTTATTGGTAGAAAATGATAATGTTTTTTATAAACAACCATTGTTTTCAGTTCTATCTCTGGGTGTCAAATTCACACATCCATCAAAAATAAAATCCATGAATATTTAACTTACATTTAAATGAAATGAAGCAATATATGCTTTAAAGATACAACTGAAGAAGTAGCTCTTTTATAGTCAGGAAAAAAATAAAATTTTGCATGTCTGTAGTTAAATGGATTTTGTGTTTATTCCCAAGATATTCTGTTCCCCCCAAAAGAATCTTCTGAACAATAAAGAGATATAATTAATGAAAAGGGCAACTAATAAATATGTCAGAAACAATTTACTATCAGTTTGTATTCTACTGGAATGCAAATGAACTTTCAAATATCAGGCTATTAAGGTTTAAAAAAAAGGCTTTCGTCACAGTTACGGAAAAAAATGACCACTGGTTGTTAATACTCAGAATTTTAGTACTGTTTGAAGAATGTGAATTTGATTTTTAAAGAAATTTAAATAATGATCTGTGTAACAACCTACTGGCTAAATATGATGTAACTTTACTTATATATTGAACAGAAACTATTTAACTCATAATTAATTTATGAGGAATGTTACCTCTCTTGAAGTACTGAAAAGTAAATAGCTGGATTAAAGAACTAGTAGAAAAACATAAGAATGGTCAGAAGGTGAATTATGACCCTGAATGCCCCTCTTGCTAATAATATATCATTAGAGCTTGGATAAATTATAACAAATATAATTTTAAATAAATTGTTATTTGCTAAATATAGGAGACATTTCTTAAAGGAGTAAAAGAAGCCAGCTGAAAACAGAGAAGTAAGCACTAAGCAGTAAATAGGTTACCTGAGGAGGGAATGTTGAGGGAGATTTATTTTAAGGCAGATGCCTTCATCAGCACTGTCACACAGGGACTGTGCCTGTGGCCCTGGCAAGCTTGGGACAGACCTTGAAGCTCCTGCAGTCATCACAGAAACATCAAAGGGAACCAAAGTGGTCCCAGGTCAGTGTCAGCCCTGGATCTTGGCTGAATGAAAAAACACTGTAGCATAAAAGATCTCCTATTTATGTCCTCAGAAAAACTGAAGATTAGGTTCATTTAGATATGAGTGTACAATGAAAACTTAATACATAAACACAGAAATGAGCACACCTAAGTGAGGGTCAGCAGAAGCAAAGACAAACATAATTAAGCAACAAATCACTTCATATACCAGCATTGTCAGATAAGGAATTAAAGTTTCTATGTGTGAAACATTTAAATAAAATATAGGATTAAAAAGAGAAAGAAAATATTAAAAATTGTCAAAAAAATTTTAAAAATAGAAATTTTCAAGATGACTAATACAATATTTGAAATAAAAACTCTCTGCATGGACTAAATAACAGATTAAACATATCTAAAGAGATAATCAGTGTTTCAGTTTCCTAGCTGCTAAAACAAATACCATACAATGGGTTGGCTTAAACAACAGGAATTTATTGGCTTATAGTTTTGAGACTAGGAGAAGTAAAAAATCGAGGTATCAGCAAGGTGATGCTTTCTCCAAGAAGACTGTGGCATTCTCAGACTGGCTGCTGCTGATCCCTGGTCCTTGGTTTTTCTGTCACATGGAGATGCACGTGAAAGCATTTTCTCCTTTCTCTTCCGGGTTCTGTTGACTTCTAGCTTCTGACTACTCCCTGTGGTTTCTCTATCTGCCTGCCTTTCACTCTGCTTATAAAGGATTCCAGTAATCTGGATTAAAGCCCAACCTAAATCCATTGGGCCACACCTTAATTGAAGTAGCAACTTAAAGAGATCTTACTTACAATGTGTCCACACCCACCAGAATGTGGACAAAGACCAAGAACATGAACAAACTGTGGTACACAGTTTAATGCATCACAATTAGTAAATGGGCAGATAGATCTATAGAAATTACACAGAATGTAGGGCAGGAAGAGAGAAAAGTATGAAAAAGAGGTTAAAAGACACAAATGATAGCATAAAAAAATTACACATGATCAGATTGCCAAATGGAGAGATTTGTGTCACTGCATGAGAGGCAATGGCTAGAAATTTTCAGAGCTTATCAAAGACATGTATTTACATATTCAGAAAACACAGCATATACCAAGCAGGATAATTCAGAAAGGAAATCCACAAACTAAAGATATAGAGAAGATCTTAAAAGAAGAAAGAGATGAATGTCAGATCACCTACACACAAAAAAATGACAATTAGATTAATAACAGAAATCTCAAAAAGCAACAATAGAAGCTAAGACAGTGTAATAATAATGTCAAAATTCTGAGAGTAAATACCTGTCAAACTAAATTTGCATGTTCAAAATTTTTTTCAATTATGAGTCTGAAATATAAATATTTTCAGATTTTAAGAACTGAGAAATTTTAGCACCAATAAATCTAAGATATGGAAATTTCTTAATGCTACTGTACATCAGGAAGATTGGAAATGATATTAGAAGAAAGATCTAAAATGCAAGAAGGAACAGTGAACAAAGAAATAGAAAAATGTTGATAAATTTAAATAAATAATGTGCAAAATTATTATGCTAATAATAATGTTTAATTTGGGGAGCTAAAAGTAAAATGGAATTAAAATTTACTAAGGCTGGTCAAGGAAAAATGGAAAATTTGAATAGCCCTTCTATCATTAAAGCAACTTATTTATTAGATTAAAAATTCTACCATGAAGAAAATTCCAGACCACTGAAGTTTTGCAAGTGAGTTCTACCAAATTTTCAAAGCACAACTACAATTTTATATACTGTTCCAAAAATATATTTTAAAAAGACCACTACCAAATTGACTGATACTAAAACAATATCAGGATAAAATGAAAATGAAAAAAGAAGTCACTCTCATTCATGAACATAGATTAAAAATATATTTTTAAAAAATTTTAGCAAACAAACCTTAGCAGTATATTAAACTCATTTGGATTTATATCAGAAAGTTTTAGTCTGATGAAATCTGTAACTATGTTCCACCACATTGACAGATTGCAGAAGAAAATTCATAAGATCATCTAAATATCCACAGAAAACATTTAAAGAAATTTAACACCCACTCATGGTAAAGAAATATGTTATAAAACATGAACTAGAAAAGAGAACATTCTTAGTCAGATTAAGGATATATTCTAAAACACTAGAGTAAGCAACCTTATTGGGGAAATTTCAAAGAAGTTCTGTAAATATCAAAACCAAAACAAAAATGTACTTTGTCATCACTTCTTTTCAACATTGTGAAAGAGGTCTTAGGCAGTGAAATAAGACAAGGGCAAGAAAAGATATGAAGAATGAAAAGAAACAACTATAAAAAAACTGCTTTCTTAATCATAAATAATATTCTTGCCTATGATTGTCTATATGGAAATCCAAAATAATAGACAGAAAAATTGAATTAATGAGACAACTTAAGAGAATTTAAGAAGGTAACTGAATATAAAATGAACATTGAAAATAAGTTGCATTTTCTATATGCTAACAAAAAGCAAAAGTAACAACAAACCACAGAACACTCTCTCATATTCTTTAGGAATTCATTCAAAAATCTGATTCTTAGGAAGGGCTTCTCTGACTACATTTAACACTACAACCCACAACCTCAGCTACAAGCATCATTTTTTCTTTTTGCCTGCTGGATTTTTTCATAGACTTTTCACAATTTTACTTATTTATTTTGTTTATTGTTCATCTCCCTCTAATAGAATGTAAGATCAATAAGACGAATAATTTTTTTAGTATTTTTTTGTTTGCAATTTCAAAACAGACATAAATGGTGAGATATACCAAATTAATGGATAGCTCTCATTATTGAAAGATATAACTTATCTCCAAATAGATCTTATAAATTCAGTATAATTTTAACCAAATTCCAACAACATTTCCAAGGAAATTGTCAACCTGATCTGAACATTTCTATGAAAAGACAAATGTCAGGATCTTTCTGAAGAAAAAGGAGTGAGGGGGGTAGATAAGAGAACTTGCCTTTCTAGATATTAAAATTTATAGTAAATGATGCCTTGTTACAAGTATAGAAAAATTGACTAATAAAAAACAAAGTGAAAAGTTTAGAAACAGCTCATTACAAACATGGAAATATACATCTAATGGATATGATAGTGAAGATTGCTGTAGAAAAGAGAGACTATTCAATAAATGATACTGGAACATTGCTTTTCCAAATTAAACTTAAAAAAAAAAGAAATTAGACTTTTCTACTCACATTATGCAGAAAGATTAATTCCAGAAGAATTATACACATAAATGTGGGTGGCATATTTTAAAAGATTTCTAACAATATTTAGGAAAATATTTTTGTCCTTTATAGAGAGAATTTCTTTTACAAGACACAAAAAAACTCTAGCGATAAAAATTAATAAATTTAATTATATTAAAATCAACCACTTCTGTTTATCAATAGACACCATAAATAAAATGAACATTCAAGCCACAAATTATGAGAATAAAAGAATAACCTGAATATTTGAAAAACTACAAGTAAATAAGAAAAAACAATCTAATAGGGAAAAACAGACAAAAGAATTAATAGCTATGTTTTAGTACAGCAACCATGAATGGCAAATAATCAAATTAAAAGATGCTAGCCCTCATTAGTCATCAGGGAAATGTAAATTAAGATAAAATACAGATAATGTTATACCCACTAAATTGACAAAAATGAATGTCAGAAAATACTAAGTGTCAGTAAGGCCATGGAGAAATATGAACCCTCATACACGACTGTTAATAAGTAAATTGGTTTAACAACTTTGGAAAACAATCAAGTAAATTATTTGTGAATTTGGTCATGTGCATACTCTGCTATCCAGAAATCCTACTCATAGGTATGTGACCTAAAAACCACTTGACATGTACAAGTAGATATGTATAAAATCATCCATAGCCTTATTGTTAATAATAGCAGCCTGAATGTCCATGGACTGGAGGTGTAAAAATAAGCTAAGGTATATTTAGCTAATGAAATCTTACAAAGCAGTTAAAGAAAAAATACAGTTATGAACAATAACATGGATAAATCCTAGTTACACAGTGTTGAATGAAAGCAAGTTCCAGAAGACCACATAAAATGTGTTAGAATTATTATAGAAAATTTGTCAAAAGCAAACAGTACAATTTAATTATGAACCACCTATTGAGTGCCTTCCATGTACGGGATTATTTGCTATGTGAATGAGACGGAGACATTATAATGTAGCAAACCAGTGATATCACACGCTGGATAGACACTGAGTTTGGAACAGAGAGGAAATAGATTGTTTTAAGGGAACTTGGGACAGGATTTCATTTTTCACTCTGGTACAAAAAATAATCTTTCATGAGAGTGTTTTCATTGGGTGCAAGATACCTCAGAAAAGGTATAAAGTAAAGAGAAAACAATAGAAAAGTAGAATCAATTAAACAAGGGTTAAGCAAGAAAAATGATCTTTCAAAAGTGTAATCAAGGACAGTGTTTATGTGCTCTAAAGTAATTTTTTAAAATTTTCCATTGCCTTAATGAACATTATCTTAACTGTGTGTGTGTGGTTGGGGATGTTTAACAGAAGATTTTAGATAAAGCATCATAACATATGTTCTGTCTTTGAGGAAAGGGAACATACTAAAAACCAAGATTTAAATATTCAGAGACGTGCTTTAATTTTCAGGCAGAAAGAATGAATGGTAATTGTGCTTTTATTGCCAAAAAATGAAAAGTATAAGACAGAGAAAGCATGAGAGAAGATTGATTTGGGAAAGAAGGGGCAAGATGAACTCTTGTGGGATGTAGACTTGAAGGCTACTTCCTTGGATGAAGGAAGGTCAGAAAGAACAGCTTCACAACAGGCATCACCAGCCCTTCTGACACTAGCTCCATGTGCTTCTGTCAAAAGGGCTGTATGTCGAGCAGTGGAGAAATATAATCATTAGTTTTAGAAATTTTGAGGCATTTTCCATTTCCTAGCTGACTATCATAATTTATTTCCCACAGGGCTGTTCACCATCCATAAAAATTATGTAGGATTTGGGAAGCAATCTTGAGTTTCTGCCCTCTGGGATATTTTAGTGTAGAACCAGAAGAAACCTATAGTGATTTTATTTTTTCCATACAACTTGGAGGAAAAAACTATCTGTTGACAAATTGTATTGAAGGCACTTAGAACAGAATCACAGTTGCAAAGGGGAAAGCTTTATTTTTTGTCTCTTGAAAGTTTAAAATTCTGGAGGTCCTCTGATAGTTGAGGTGCTACACGGTTAGTCTGTGGTGTTAAAGATAGGACAGTCTGTCAGGCACCGTAAGGGGAATAAGAAGGGGAAGGGGGTGCCTAGAAAAATGCAGCTGAGGTAGATTTTCGCTTTCCACACTGTGCCAAGTTACTCTTTTAGGAGTACCCCTCAGCATTTTGCCTGCAGAAAGTCCTCAAGTAGCAGTGGGGCTGGAAATTAGAAATAACAGCCATTGCTGCTGAAACTTGAAATTCATTTGCCGGACAGAAATTACAAGAATTGGATAATCTGTGTGACTCAGTGAACCTGAGAAGTCAGGCTGTTACTACCAGTTTTTCTCTACTCCCCTTGAACTAGTATTCATAGAATTTTAAATAATTTGCTTCTGAAAAGTTAGGCTCCATCTGTGCATTATCAACATAGTGGTGCAAACTGGCACCACTATGTGGTACTCTCTCTCCATACATTTTTCCGGTACATATTAGATTCATATGGATGATATACATATGTTTAATAATCACACTTTTGATGGGTTCAAATTAGAGTGAGGATTAGATCTGAAATAAAATCTTCTTCTTATATTGTGTTATGACACAATCTATCATAAGCCACCCACATTGTTAGCTCTTTTCATTTCCTAGAAAATGCCATGCTTTAATCAATTTAAAGCATTTATCATATGCCTATCTGCATTTGAAACTGGAAAATTCCCTAGAAAGTTAAATATAAGAAATAAAACAGTGACCCAAATCCCTAGTGATGGGAAAAGACATTCTGGAGGATAGCAGAGGTATAACTGCTTCCCAAGTCTTCACAAGGTATGTAAAAATTTTCAGGAGGCCCTGAATGAAGATCATTCCAATTTTGAAATACAAGCCTACAAGGAGGGTTTTTAATCTCAGAAGAAAACACAGTAAATCCATCTACAGACTTTGGGGTTATGAACAAAGAGTTTCTATGCCATGAGTATAAATAGGTTTCCCCATAAATGCCCATTAGTAGTGAGTGAAAGAGGGCTGTGTTAACCAGCAAGCTTGGGCTGAATCTGGCTCACTGGGAAAGAATGCAGTGCTCATTTAGTGACCAATGTCTGTGAGGAATTAGGGAATGGCAGCAAGGGAAGATGTCATGTTTTTGCCATCCTGAAACAGTCAACCCAACCATAAACTCCCCACAAAGAGAAACACCACACCACACACACACACACACACACACACAGAACTTCACCACCAACAGAAGCAGATCCTTCAAATGAAATCTTGGGTTTGCCTTCACACCCAAACTTCTGTGCTTCACTTAACATCTAGTTTAGGCTCAGCTAATGTTTAACAACCACCTTTATGAATCTACAAGAAGTGGTAACTTATATTGAGCCAAGAAGATGGAAAATATTTTTCTGATATTTAAGAGGTTAAAATCAATTCATTTACCTGAAGTTCTTTAGAGATGAATAACACCTCCCTGAGCTAGATTTGCATAAATGGCATCAGAAAATACTGAGTTTGATGGGATGGTAATTGAGGTGTTGTGGGATAGGAAGAATGAAAGAATAGGGAAAAAGTTTAACCCATTTTGGAGAATGGAAGATTGGAAGAAGAGTGAGAAAGTGAGACTACTTCAGGGGTACTTAGACAAAAAATTATATAATAGAGACAGAGTTAGTATCCAACACTGTTTTATGCTGGGACTGTCCTGTATGTGATTGTATATAGATTGTATACAGGATATCTAGTTTATATGCAGAATCCAATGCGACACCACCCTCCTCCCCACTGACATGCCAGTAGGGGGAATCTACTGCTTGATATAGCCTAGATCAGTTTTCTTTTATTTGAGACCATTAACTTTTCCATGACAAGCCATCGGTTTCTCTTTTCTCTTCTTACTCTTTAAGAAAGAGAAGACACAAGTTTGTCAGTGGCTTATATTGGGAAAATTACTTAGGCTTTACCCTTTAGACTGAACTCCCCATTAGGCAGGCAAAACGACTTTTATTAAAGCCATCTTTTGAGGGGACACTGCAAAAAGAATGGAATAAAACTTCTGATGGCCTTTGAGTCCCCATCCATAAATGAAAAACAACAATTTGAAAGTCTTCTCTATGGCTTAGTGCTATCATTGAAAATGGGAGAGTGGCCTTTGCAAATGTCCCCAGGTTGAAAGGAAAGTGCTAAGACATGAACGGCCTCAGTATCTAATGATGCAAAACCAAAACTAAATAATTAATGCTACTTTAGTATAACTATGTTCTGTCTCTTGAAACAGAGATGTTCAGTGGACTGGAGAGTACAGCAGGTATGTTTTAGGCAACAGAAAACCAGGTAGTACCTTGCCTTTATGTCATATTTTCCATTCAGAACATTTTTGGTATTCATAGTTCAGTTAGAGGATAATGCTAAAATTTCAACTAATGTTAAAAGTCTCTGAATAGGCTAATTTGGTTCAAAGTGGGTGGAAACAAAACAAAACAAAACAAAAACACCTTGACACAAACCAACAGAATATTCTGACCTTGGACAAGTGGCCTAGTATTAGCATAATGAGAATGCTTAAAAGGCAAGAGGTTGTGTTTATTCTAAGCTCTGTTTATTCTAAGCTCCTTGCTAAACTGCAAGGAGGAATGAATAATTATCTATCTGATTTGATCAGTGTAGGCAGCCAAACCAGAAAATTCAGCAGGGAGATATAGCCCCAACTAGCTACACTGATCAAATTGAGAGACTAACTGCCAGATTTCCCCCTTTACTTTATGCCGAGTAGATGCTGCCTTGGGAGATGGCTTAGATTCAAAGGCTCTGACTGTTTGAAGTCCCCCAAAAGTCTGTTAATTGGAGCTCTTTGGATGCTTTGGGCAGTTAAAATTGCATAGCTTCTTTTGGTTAGCTAATCAGTTCTCAGACTCCATAAATTCAGCCACCTTAAAATGGTGAGGAAAAAAAGACATTCAAAAAAGTAATAACCATAATAGGTTGATTTTGCTGCTATAAAGTAAGAAAAACAAACTCTCATTGGGATAGTCAGCTATTATTTTATTTGACAAAAGAGCCATGAAATGCAGAGATGAATTTCTCAGCCCAGAATAGTGTTTCAGGCCTGAGTCCTGTGAGAACAGGGTCATATGATAATTCCTTTAGTCAACACCAAAGTTTCTTGAAATCAACAGTTAACAGAAGACTAAGCAATGATTTTGGTGCTCTATTCTAATTTTATTTCTGAAATATTAATCTGGCAACTTTTTCAGGGACATATCTATTTTTATCTCCAAGAATTTATTTCCTTTATAAAATAAAAAGAAGCTCAAGTGAGCCTACAGTGCAGGGAGGATATCAACAATGTTAAAGGGAGAGGGTGTTCAGGCTAGTGAAACCAACAGAATCCAACACAGGGAATTGAAGGGCTATATGTCTTGGTTTATAATCAGGAATGGTCCATTCTAGCCTAAAACACAAATCTAGGTCAAGATTGGTTAAATTTTTCTCTTGGTAGCTAAGAGGATGCCTATTCTAAATCACATGCTCATACACACAACAATCTGTAGAGCTCTTCCCTCACTCTGAGTTATAATACCATCAGCGAAAATATAAATATATATATAAAATGATTTTTGAGTAAATTCTAGAAATCTCCGTGTCCACCAGAAACATGGGGCAGATGAATGAGTAACTTTGAACTAATCCTTCCTAGTTGATTGCCAGTGGAGATAGTACCCCTGAGGAAATGTGAATTAAACTATTCTTTATTGATGCTCTGGAGGCTTGGTCAGACTGAATCAGCTCCCATTAAAACAGCAAAGTCAAACAACTGAGAGTATTTTTTCATTTGTGGTCCAGTTGACCATCTTCTCGAGGGTATGGGAACAAATTAGCTTTGCCCAAAATTTGGAAAAATTGAGAGTTCTTTCCAGAATCCTCCAGGATTAAAAAGAGTGGAAAAAGAACAAGGAACTGAGAATGAAGGTTAATGAAAAAGAAATAAAGGAAAAAAAAAAAAACTTTGGAGAAGTCTCACTCATTGGGAGTGAATTAATTAACCATGTATTTCACCAGATGTTTATTGAGCACCTATTAAAACTCAACATATTCAGCATATGAAGGATGCAAAAAAATATATATAACATTATACTCTCTGTATAGTTCTTAATAGTTAAACAATTTATTTGCTTAATACAACAATTTAGTGAAATGACTATTATTACTAACACTATTTCCTGGATGAAAAATGTGTGACTCAGAGGAATTAAATGATTTAAACAGAGTTGTTTAACTAGTTGGTAAGTGTATTAGCCAAAGGGGGTGCTGATGCAAAATACCAGAAATCTGCTGGCTTTCATAAAGGGCATTTATTTGGGGTAGAAACTTACAGTCACAAGGCCCTAAAGAGTCCAACTCAAGGTACCATAAGAGGTACTTTCTCACCCAAAGTCATTGGTCACGTGTTGGAGCAAGATGGCGGGTGATGTCTGCAAGGGTTCAGTCTTCCTGGGTTTCTCTCTTCCCAGGGTTCCTTTCTTTCCAGGCTCAGCTTTCTCCACAAGTACAGCTGTAGACTATAAGACAAACAACTTGTCTCTCTTCCCGAGGTCTCTGACTGTGTTTTATGAAGACTTCTCTTCTTCCTCACGTATCTTCTTCTCTGTGTGTTTACTTCCCCAGGCTCCAGGATCAAACCCCAACCTCCCTTTTCTGTGGTGTGGTTTCTCTGTGAGTCCCCACCCACCAAGGGGGCAGGAACTCAATGTCCTACTGACGTGGCCCAATCAAGGCTTTTTCAGGACTTGGGAATCATCCTCAGTGGTATTGCAATGACAGATATAGGCCATTACATATCTTCCCATAACCTGCAGAACTGTGTGGGAGAGAGTTTTAAACTACACTGTGAACTATGATCCATGCTCAGTGGCAATGCCCCATGAGTACTATGAAGTTAATGGTGATAAGATTTCAGAAGCAAAAGAGATCAAGAAATAATTTATGGAAAAGGTGGGACTTGAGAACAACCTACAGAAATGGCTGGGAATTGGATAAGCAGATAAATGGTAGGAAATGTTTCAGTTAAGAGAAATACTGTGAACAGAGGTGTTGACTAGTTAAGAATTTATAGTATTGAAGGAGGATTTGCAAAAGTAATCTGGGAGCAGTCTATAAAAGGACTACAGGGTTAAAGAGTTTGTGCTTCAGCCTCTAGGTTGAAACTCTAGGTAGGCAATGGGTATAAAGAAAATAGAGTTTGGGGGAAGATTAATTTGAAACAGTCTTCTTGATGAATTTAGTAGAAAGGGAAGAGATTACAGGCAGAGGCACCTATTAGGAGATTGCTGGGATATGTTCCTCAAAAATAACAGTGATTTCCCTGGAGACTTCCTCAAATAGAGGCAGGGGGCCAGGAGCAGGGACATGTGGGCATGAGCAGAGAAATTATCTAATGAAGAGTCTATTTCATGAGAATACTCTACTTATTATGTAATAGTTCATATAAGGAAACATCATATTTATGAGTTCCACAAATTCTTAGGTATCATGAGAGAAAACAGCACTCATCATTAAAGGGCGTAGAAGAACTGATTAATAAAAAAGAATAAAAAACCAAAAAACACATTTAACAGCATAAGTGGTGACTGAGAGAGGTGTGACAGGAGCTTAAAAAACCCCATGGAAAAGGGGGAATCCTTTAGCCAGAAGAAGAAGATGAATAGAAGGAAATAAAGAACAAGACATAGAGACCACAGGGAATATTGCATGACAGACAGAGCTATTGGATGATGGAATAGACTCCCAAGGGAAGATGTGGACATTTCCTTAGTCAGGATTTTTAAGGTGATTTTGAATGAAGCAATAAAATAAGTCTGCTATGAGAGCAGTTCTGCATCTGCATAAAAAGGACAGCATAGTCAAGTGGATCATTTTCACAGCTAATATATTTGACTCTGCAGTAAGCTAAATCAAAAATCAAAGTGACACTTGTCTTGGAGACAGCATTTTTTTTAAACATATGCCAGAAGGAAGAGTGCTCTCAGACACGTATATCCCTTTTCTCAATCCCCATGATTCTTTTTAAAATGTTATCACCCTCTCAATGCCTCAAGTACCTACTCTCCGTCCTTTCTTTCTCAAAAGTTGACCTTGTCTCCTATTTCACACACAAAATAAAAATCATCTCTCTCTTTCTTTGTCTGTCTCATTTATGTATCTCTGTCTCTCTTTCCCTCTGTCTGTCTTGGTCTCTCTCTCTCTCTCTCTTGCTCTCTCTCTCTCACGCACATACACCCACACCATATTCTTTCACTTCCTCCTTGTGGTAAACACTATTAGTTACTTATCCAATCACCAGTCTTCCCCGTTTCCATGCTTATAGAGCCCAGATTTTTTCAGGTGTTAGATAGTCTTGTGCTTGTGGAGGGCAGCACATTCTGCAGCCGCTGTGAATGAATCATAATTGGTAAATGCCATGGTCATTCACATTCTTCTTGTCAGTGACAGTTTTAGTAATGAGCATGTTCTACAATTCTGGTCAAAAGGACATTAGGAGAACTCTATTAGGAAGTTTCTGAAATTTTTTCCCCTCACTCTTCAAAGCCCTCATACACATTAAGTTATTTGCATTATGGTCACCAGAATCTTACTGACAAAGACTTTTACCTCATTTAGCCATCATCCAACTTGAAATCTTTATGGCTTGTGCTCTCTTGCTCACTCCTTCTTTGACTATCGCTTGTTATTCATTATCTTGTTTTCTCTGGTACTGTTTCTCAGGATCCTTAATAACTTGCCCCTCCTTTGTTTGCCCAATGTATATTGTTGCTGTTGTTTTTATCAGATAAACTTTCTTATCATTTCCCTTCTTTTCATTTACCATCTTCTAAGGTGATCGTCTACATTTACCTACCTTTTACAGTGATTACATTATCATTCATTCTTTCTAGAGCTCTGGATCCATATTTCCAGCTATTTACTAAAGCTCCATGTGCATTTAATGGAAGTCACACACTCAAACTGTCTAAAATAAGTGCATTATTTTCCCATCCAAATTAGATGTTCTCATGGAAATCTCTATCTAGGATAACTTTACAACTCATTAGCTGGAAACTCTGAATTTATTTTAGACATCTCCCTGTCTCTCAACTCCCCGCTTGGAGTCAGTCATCAAAGTCCATGAATTATACTTCCAAATGTCTGTTGAATCTCTATTTTTTCACTCATGCAGCCTCTATTTCAGTTGAGACCTTTATCTCTAACATTAAAAATTGTGTCCTAAAGTAATAGATCCAGACTATTCAAGGTACTGATGAGGTTGCTGAGACACAATCCCTTGGGTGGCCTATAGAATCATATAGCACTGACATTATTTAGTCATGATTATGTTACTATCTTTACCTCAAGAGCCAGAAATCTTCAGTGTGGGAAAGCAGGATCTAGTATTTGATAACTATGTCCTCACACAGCACTCTGAAATGATCATAATCACAATTTTCACTATTCATTCCATAATTAATCAAGATCAGAAAGCATATGTTAACCAGCAGCTGTTTTCTGTGAATGAAGCAATAAAGCACTTTTATTCATACAACAATACCCTCCCTTCCTGCTGGCATATCTTTTATAAATCACAGGCCCCCAAATAATATTTAACTATATAAAAATAGCTTCTCTTATATAAACAGAAGAAAAATTCATTAAGTACATCTTCCTCTTATATGCCACACACATATGTCAAGAAATAATTTCTACTCTGAATATCAGTGGTGTCATCCAACAATAAATTCACAGGCCTGGAAGAGTATATTTTTATATATAATGTTCAGGTGGCATTTAAATCAAAACTCACACAATGAGAAGGAGAAAAGCATTCTAACTAGAGAGAACGAAAAGGGAAAAGGCCCTGAAGTGGGGTGATCTTGTTCAAAAATCAGGAAGATCAGTGTGACCACACAATATATGATGGAGAGAAGGGTAAGGAAGGGGCTGGCCTCTTTAGGGACTCTTGGGAAAATAAGGAGATAATATTTCATTGTAAGGGTGTAGTGGGGGTATGGTATGGAGTAATTTGCTTTGTATTATTTTAGCTGCTTTGTGGAGAATAAATTATAAAAAGGCAGCAGAGAGACAATTAGAAAACAATAATCCAGAACACAGATTATGATAGCTCAAATTAAGGCCAAATCAGTAGAGGTGGGATTGATTTGG
>JAQZBX010010206.1:0-10359 GCA_029593785.1 Cabassous unicinctus | reverse complement strand
ATTCTTCCTCCTGCATTACCTTTCTCAGCAATTGACTTCTCTTTGGATCTATTTACCTGTACTAGAAACCTGTGATGTGTCCCTTGACATATCTATTATCTTTGACATGTCTGTTGCCATAAAGCCCCAAATCAAATCAATTATCAAACCCTGCTAATCCAACTTCTAAAATATCTTGAATCTTTTCACTTCTTATTATTTGTATAAAACAACCCAGGTTCAAACCACAATTATCTCATTCCTGGAAAATGACAATAACTAATGAATTTACTGTATCTGCTCTTCATCTGCATATATTCCTAATAGAGTACCCAGGGTGTGGTCTTATTGAAAAATAAAGCTAATGTCAAATATCTTCTAAAACCTTCTAATGGTCCACTCATTTGTTCTGGGGATGAAGTCCAACATCTTTAAAATGATCAATAAGACACTTCAGGAACTAGTTCCTGCCCATCTGTCCAACCCTACCTCATGTCACTCTCCTTTCCTGTCTCAATGTTCCAGTTACACATGCCTTACTTCAGTGGCTCAAAAGTTCCACACTCCATCTTTGTGTTTGGGAGGGTGGGGGTGGAGATAGGGGTATGCTTAGGTTCTCTGCATAGAATTGTATTGTTTTTGTAGCTGTCCTGTAAATTTGAAAGTCTTTCAAAATAAAAAGTTAAAAAAAAAAAACTAGTCCCACACTCCTCCCTGCCTTGGGGTATTTGCACATTCAGTTCCATCTTTCTGCATGCTGCATCCTTAACACGTCACTACTTACCTTCTCCTTAGGATCCCAGGATAAATGCCATTTCTACAAGGAAGAAAGTGCTATCATATGTTCTCATAGAACCCAGTACTTTTACTTTATCACTACTAATAATGGCAATTAATTTTCTTGTGAATATCTCTTGAATACCTGCGTCTACCAATGGGCTGTACGCCCTAGGAGGAAAGCAAAAGTTTCCAGTTTACTTCTCTATTCAGTCCTTGCCCTCTCTCTTTCTCTAATAACTCTTTTTGTGAAGTCTATTACAATATTTGATTTTAAATAAAATAAAAGTCATTGAATGTTTGCAAAAAGTGAATAATATTAGTGAATTAATGAATATATATATATTAGAAACAAAATTCTCCAGTTTTTTCTGTGAAGAATGAATAGATAAGTTGGAGGAAGTGTGGCAATGAGAAAATTAGAGTTAAGATAGGAAGTAGGAAGGAAGGATTCCAGGATGGCTACAAATGAAGATAAGTATATACAGAAGAAGTAAAAGAAAAGCATAGGTACTAGTAAGGGGAAATGGTTGTGCAAGATTTTTTCATGATATGACCTCATAATATCATGATTTTAGAAGGAAATATCATAATTTTTCTCTGCAATATGGCCATGAAGGGAAGTAAAGAATTGAGGAAGTAGTTCAAAGTAGATGTGATATCAAGGGAGTTTATAAAGATGAAAGATGTTGGATCATGTTTTTATGTTTTAGGAATAATCAATAAAAAGGAAAATGTCAATGAGGTAGGAGTCAGAGAGTACCTAAAAAAGGAAGTTCCTTAAGTAGGTGAGGCAGAGCGGGATCCAGAGCACATGAGGAGTAACTGGTCTTCAACAGAGTTTGGGGCAAACTTCTCTGCAACTGGAGGTAAGAAGAAGGTACCTCAAGTACAAGATAACACTCCTTTGGTGACAGGAAGATGGAAACTTTTGCATCTCATGGCTTCTAATTTCACAACTAAATATATTGTGAAGTCATCAGCTGGGAATGAGAAAGTAAAGAGTGTGGGAGGATTAAGGAGACTATATAAAATCGTTATTTCCAGGAATAGGAAAGTAACTCTACAAGAGAAACAGTGGGAATTCCAAGCAGTGTTGAATGCCTGTTTGAGGATTGTGGGCATGAATTTAGAGTGAAACTTACCAGCAGATAATTTTTTTTTTTCCAGCAAAATTTTGCTCATTAGTTTCAGGTGTAGAGAGGAAGATAGTTAAGTACATTCAAGGCTATAATTTAGAAGGTGAGTACAGTAGAGAGGAAGGATGACAGAGTTGATGGTATCTGTAAGGGTGTGTTTATAATGATGGTAATAGAAAGGAAATTAAAGCAGAGACAGGGTTACGGTCAATAAATTGGAAGCCTGAATGAGATCAAAGGACTGTAGCAGTAAGGGAATTTGAGCAAGTGAGCTGGAAGACTCAGAGGTGCTAGTTTCAAATTTTTATATTTATACTGAAACTGAGAGGTGGTTTAATTTCTTATGATGACAATTTGCAGGGTGTGACAATGAAGCGGGTGGCTGAGATGAAGAGGATGAAAGATAATTGTAAATGTGGAAGGAACAGTGTGCTAGAAGGGTCATCCATTTGCCCATTGAGACCTGTGGCGAGAATTGGAGGCATGAGAACAACTGCAATCCAGGATTAAAAGTTTCAAGTAAATGAGGAAAAGTTCCAAATCTGACATGACATGGGAGAAGAAAGGAAAGTGATCTAGTCAGGTGGCTTGCATGTCAAAGAAAGAAGCAGGTTTGTTTTGTTTAGTTTTATCAGGTTTTTGTTTTGTTTGACTGGAAAGTAGGGGAGCAATGATTTGGAATTAAAGAGCAACAGTAAGTACGCAAACCATACCTGGATCCTGCCTTTATGGAGCTAACAGCCTAGCAAGGGGAGAAAGATATCAATCAAATCATTAAATAAACAAGTCTATAATTACAAACTCTGACAAGTGCTATGAAGAAACAGTAGAGGCCACTTAGTGAATAATCTGATCTGTATGAGAGTAAGCAATCCTGATGGCTTAACATTTGAGCAGAGATCTGAAGAATGAGAGAGTTAGCGAGGCCAAAGATGGTTCAGGGGAAAGGTGACAGCACAGAAATGGAGTTTCATAGTGTAGGTATGATAGAGAGGAAAAAGGTCCAGAGAATTAAGGGAAATGTTGAGGATGTAGGAGGTCACAGGCACCGTGGACCAATGATTCTAGCCTAGTGGAGCAAGAAGGGAACCATAGAAAGCTGAACTATTAAGAAAAGGTGAACTCATCTGGGGACTAGGGATGAATGTTGTTTGATTTAAAGAGAGGGCATATGGAGAGTAAGAAAGTGACAGAGCTGTTGGAAAAGAGGTTGTAGCTGGAGAGTAGGACAGTGTCCTTCAGAAGTACGGCAGTTAAAGATCTTCATAAGATCAACGGTGTGTCCATGCGAATGGCTTGTGCAAAAGAAGTCAGCAATTGGATGAAGGAGCATTAATGGTTTGACTAAACTGCTAGACATAAAAATAATATCATGATCCAGACACCAAAGCCCTCAACAAATTTGGATGATTTAGTGGGAAATGACAACAAAAAGGAGGGACCAAAAGACATGCTTTATATGAGGGTGAAGGAATATGTTCTGGACAAATTGTGTAAATTGCTAAAGCTTTGAATTTCCATTTTGCTGTGTGTGAAATGGGAATAATAACCCCTATCCTGAATAGTTATTGTGACACTAGCTAATCGTAAAATATCTAGCAGAGTATCCACATACTGTAGAAAATAATAGGGAGGTATATTAGCTATCATATTAATATTTATTATTAGTAATAGTTACCAGACACATTATTGATTGTTTAAAGATTTCTATTTTATTCAGCAGAATAACCAATATAGTGTTGTTACATTTATGTGTATGTGAAGAAAGGAAGTAGTATTAGCTCCATTTTATATATGGGACAAAGTTAGACATGGGAGTTAATTTCAAATTCTAGTCCTGCAATTTACTATCTGATATTTGACAATCTCCTTGAGTCTGAGGATTAAATGTGATACCAAATGTCCTGGAAGAATGTCCTGCCTGTAGATACTTAATACATTTTAAAGACATGCTTTAAGTTACAGAAGCCGAGCTGATACTACAATAGCGGTGGGAAGGGGACTCCGATTCCTTCTCTGACAGTGCTTCTCTGGAAGTTCCAGTCTTAGGAGGCTCATCAACCAAGTATTACCAGTTTCCAGTCAAGGACACTAGAATGCAAAGAGGCTCTGCACAAAGTCAAAGAACCATTCAAGAGCAAAGGCAAGACTAGTGACCCATGGTCTCTGAATCCTACCTTACTCTATCTACTGAGCCATACTGTATTTCTTGTAGTTGTTTAAGCCTTGGATACAGCATCTCATTCCTCCTCAGCTGAGTGGTTCAAATGGATGTTCCTGGGCCTGAAGCTTAGCAAATGTCATGATTTTCTTTCTTGTAGACACCGCAATTTTGTGAATTGAGCACAGAGGTGGCCAGCCCTTGACATAGGAGCACTCCAGGTAGGTTACTGATGTGCTGAACCACCATGTGCTACTCAGCTCTGGCTGTTCGGACTGTGATCTTGGGGCCCCCGTATCACTTCTGGCTGAAGCAACTGCGGTTCCAAGCCCTTGCCCCTACCCTGGACTCCTAGAAGCCTAAGCTGGGTGGGCAGCCATAATTCACAGGATCAGAGCCCTGGGAATAGGGTCAGCCGGCTTGTAAGGTAGTACTCTGCTTCTCTATTTGGAAGCCCACTTAAGGCTGAGAGTAGTGGTGCTCCAAAGGCAGTATGCACTCCTCCTGTCTGTAATATCCTTAGCTATTATCACAATGAGTATAGCACTTTAGGGGGTAACCCACTGATACAGTCGAGCTTGACTCTAAAATGTACAGTAATGAACTGCAGCAGCTGTAGTGCTCTAAATCAAAGATTCATAGAGCCGATGAGGGAATGGGAAGGGTAGTACATCCTCTCTGTAAGTAGATTCTTTGCCAGGCAGCCCGCCTGCTACCTTAAAAGTAAAATCCTATTATACCTCTGAAACCCCACAGCGAGGGGTAGAGTCAGACAACCATCACAAAGCAACTTGGGCAAATTCCTGGGATGCCAGGCCACTAGGCCGAGCTTTCAGGACCAACAATTATTTCATCCGCTGAATCTCTTGAAAAGCACTAAAAAAGTGCAGGTCATAGCATAAGCCCTTGACAGACACCACTGCTTCTCTTGGGCAGTCCCTGAGGGCTAATCAGAACATCAAGGTCATGCACCTTGCAGCAATTTTCACCTTTTGAGTCCAGCTAAAGCAATTTATAGATTGGAAAACAATTTTGGATAGATCCAAGCACAAGATCTTAGAAAATCATTGTGGTTTTTACTAAGTTTACAAGACAATCCCTATGCAGTAATGAACAGGGAGATGTGGAGCCAGTAGAAAGTAAAATCTATTATAGACACTCTGGGAGCCCTGACTATATTAATGCAAATTCTTTTTGGAGGTTGTTAAATTATTTACATAGTTGTGGAACTTGTAAACTTGCCTATCCTCTCAAAAGCATTTGCTCATTAGGGTTCCCTGAAAATCAGAAGGGTAGCAAGCAAAGAAAATTAGGCCAGGGTTTCTTTCCATTAACTGGCTTCCAGTTGTTCATCTGTAAATCGACAAGGTAGAATGAGGCCATGTACTGATGCAGGTCACAAAAAGAAACAGAATAGCTATCATCCTCATTCTACCTCTTCTCTGCTTTCTCTTTGAAAAAATCCAGACCAAATAAGGAGGCAAGGTATACCAGGGCAAAGCTGGAGAGCTCAGACCTTTGCCTCTAAGACAAGGATGCAGGAAGAAGAGGGAAGGAAAATTTCCTAAGCAGTACTCTTCTCTGTAGAAGAAAGACCACAAAATCGCCACTCCACAACAATGTATTTTTCAGAATGCTGAAATTGTCTGACCTCAAGTTTAGGGAGGAAAGCAGGAAGGAAATATCTGTTCCTTTCGTTCCTCACCAGCTTCCCATCTCAAGATTCTTCTTCTCTCCCTCTCTTCCTTCTCTCTTAATGTTAAAGTTGATATGTTAATAGCCTGCCAACATGTCTCCAATAAGTTCAGAATAAAAAGAAAATTATTATTAAGCTTTTGCCTTTTTCTAGAATTTCCAAAAATTCACATTGAAAAATCGACACGTACGTCTAAATATTCCAGATTATAAATCAATTGTCCACTTAGAAACGAACTGCTGGTCTCCAGTTGTTCTTTCCTTCTCCTTTCCTAACACCCATATTGATCCAGGAGGTTTTCCTCAATTTCTATTGCTTATATGTCTCATTACATTATGCAAACCTGACAAGGATTACCTAGATTTCATGGGGAAACATCCTAAAATTCCCTCCGGTAAATTCAGTCATCTATCTGGACACACTTCTGACTCCATCGTCCCACTGGTACTCAAGATGCTTTCTGTACCATACTTTCTCTGAACAAATATTATTCCTGGGTATTAACTGAGGCCTTGTTAATTCTTTGAGTTGTTTTCCAGGATATTTTGTCATTTAATTTATACTATGGTATAGTATTGCTTAACTACATTAAATTGTTTGTGGAAACATCAAAGAGTTCATTTCATTTTCCATTCTCAATTTAACAAAGCCATTATGACATGCTTTGTACCAAACTTAGATTTAAATTTCCCGTATTGTGCATTCTTTGCATGTTGACAACAGTGTAATGATGTTCTTTTATTTTATTTTATTTTTAGTATAATGCTAGGAAGATAACTTTGGAATGTTCATATTTTGTTCTTTTGTATTGAAATTGAATAGTTCTCAAGATGACTAAAATGAGAAAGGCTAATTTTCTTCATGAGCAGGACTACAAAACAGCATTGTCATAAACTACTATCTTGGAAATAGAATACAATGAGTTAAAAAAAAAAAAAGTCAATCGTTACTGCTGAGAAAGTGGGTCATCATTCTTAGACTTTTTTCAATCATATTTTACATCCCACTGAAAGTGTTATTCAGTAGACTATACGTCCTTAGCACTGTAACCAGAAATACAGAACCTGCCCTTTTTGAGCTTATGATGGGTTAAAGACAAGGTGCATAGAGATAATGAAGCACAAGTTCCAAAATGTAGTTAGAATCATTCAGTGAACTGTATGGTGCATCTAGAAATCCAGCAGCCTGACCAAATGGAAACTCCACATCTCCTAGAGCTCATATATACTGTCAGGTAGCAAACAAACTCAAACGAAAATGAGAGCCATAACTTTTTTCTTTCAATTAAATTGAAAATGAAAGAGTAGCACTCAAACTTAAACACTTTTGTGCTTCAAAGGACTTTGTCAAGAAGGTAAAAAACAGCCTACTTAATGGGAGGAAATATTTGGAAACTACATTTCCAATTAGGGTTTGACTTCCATGCTATATAAAGAGATCATACAACTTAACGATAAAAGGACAAGCAATCCAATTAAAAAATGGGCAAAGGACTTAAATAGACATTTTTTTCAAAGAGGAAATACAAATAGCCAAAAAGCACATGAAAAGATGTTTAATATTTCCAGCTATTAGGGAAACGCAAATCAAAACTACAATGAGTTATCATCTCAGACCTTATAGAATAGCCATTACTTAAAAAACAGAAATAAGAACCCTACTTCACTATTGGTGGGAATGTAAAATGGTGCAGCCTGTGTGGAAGACAGTTTGGCAGTTTCTCAGAAAGCTAAATATTGAACTGCCGTGTCATCTGGCAATCCCTCTAGTGGAAATATATCCAGAAGAACTAAAAACAGGGATGTAAACGGAAATTTGCACACCAATGTTCATAGTGGCTTTATTCACAATTGCCAAAAGATGAGAACAGCCCAAGTGTCCATTAAGCAATGAATGGATAAACAAAAAGTGGTATATACATATGATGGAATACTATGCTGCTGTAAGAAGAAGTGAAATTGGGACACATGATAACATGGACGAACCTTGAGGACATTAACCTGAGTGAAATAAGCCAGACACAAAGGACAAATATTGTATGGTCTCACTAATATGAACAAAATGCAAAGAATAAACATATGGAGTTAAAATCTAGAGTATAGGTTACTAAGTGATAGGATGAGGGCTGAGAAGAGGTACTGATGTTTAATGTATGTAGAATTGTTAATTAGCTTGACTGCAAAAGTGTGGAAATGGATAGAGTTGATGGTAACATTGCAGTGAGTATAACTAACACAGCTAATTTATAAATGTGATTGTGGTTGAAAGAGGTAATCTAGGGACATAAATATCAGTTGAAAGAAAGCTAAAGAATAATCTAGGAACTGTATAACATAGTGAACCCAGTGGTGAATGAGAATTGTGGTTAAAAGTACCAATACAAGTATGCTCTTCTATGAACTAGAACAAATATATGTCACTACTATTACAAGGTGGTAAGAATATGGTGATGCATGGGAAAATACAATTAATGTAACTTATGGACTATAGTTGACAAATATTGTAATATTCTTGCATCAATGTCAAAGAAGGTACTATATCAATGCTAAGGGACAATAATGGGGGGTATGGGATTTTTTTTCTATTGGACTAAGGAAAACATTCAAAAATTTACTGAGGTGAGGACTGCATAACTCTGTGATGAAACAGAGAGCCACTGAGTGTACACTTTGGATACACTGTACAAGGCATGGGACTGTGTAACACAGGGAACCATGTGGTGGATGATGGACTGTGATTAGCAGTACATGCATGAGAGATTATCTCATGAACTAATAACAAATGTACAGTACTAATACATGGTATTAATAAAAGGGGGGTATATGGAAAAAAATAGACCAAATGTAAGCCATGGACAATAGTTAGTAGTAATATTTTGATGACATTCTTTCATAATCTATAACACATGTCCCACAACAATGCAAAGTGTTGGTGGAGGGGTGATGTATGGGAATTCTGCAAATTATGCATTATTGTTTTATAAGCTCACAACTTGTCTACTAAAAATATTTTAAAAATGAGTTCGTATGTAACGCATCCACATAGTTAAAAATTAAAATGATATAAAAAAGATACAAATTGAGATCTCTTATTCCCATCCCTGTGCCTATTCCACTCCTTTTCTCCTGCCTCACTCTACTGGTTAGCATTTGGATCAGTTCCTTGAATGTCTTTCCCTTCCAGTGTTTTCTTTTGCAAACACAAGCAAATCTAAATAATTCAAACTTCTTACACATACAAAATAGCGTACTATGGCAAATGTTTTGCACTTTGCTTTTTCTACTTGATAACATATCCTAGAGATCATTCAGCTCAAGAGAGAAAGAACTTTTTCTTTCTTTTTATAGCTGCATATTATTTCATTAGTGATTCATCCGATATGGATGGGCCAGTTTACTTCACCAGGATCCAATCTGGATTCTGAGTTATACTTAGGAAGATAATTCTAACTTTTGTTGGTTAAGGCATTTACAGAGTTAATTCACCCAGGAAAGACACTTCTTTCTCAGCCTTAAAAACTAAAAGAGTGATTTGAGAAATTGATATTTGATGCACAGGGACCTTTTCCTTTTAACTGGGCTCACTTGAAGGTCAGCTTCAGAAAAGGTAATCGAGACATCTCAACAAGGTGACAGATGCTCGGTCCTTTGGTTGCATTTGGAGACTACTTTTTCGCTAATCTGGCTTAATCTTGGTGTGTTCACTATGTGTTCACACGGACACGATACATGTACTGTCCCTCGACTTTAATTCACACACATTAAGGGGAAAAGGTGATGGCTGGCTGGTGATGTAGATAGCAACAGTCCCAATGAAGAATCAAGGAAACCGCAGTTCTTTATTTCTCCCCAAAGCAGCTGGCATGTTGAAGTGATCAGACCGTATCAGGCTTAAGGGACATTAAATGTCAGGAGAGCAGACTTGCTATAGAAAGCTGATGGGAGCTGCGGGAACCTTTAGTATCAAATGTTCTCCTGTATAATAATAGGCAGCAGCATCAATCTCAGAAATGCTGCTACAAATGTCAAAGAAAACCTTGCCCGTATATAGATTAAAGTTGCAGATTTAAAAAGGACCAAATCAAAGCCCTAGTGTTCCTTTTTTGAAACTATCCTGCCAAAAATGCAATTTCTGAGTTATCAAAAAATAGAATCTCTCAAACAGCATTCATAAAGTTTCACATTTTGGTGTTATCACAGAGGCTTATATTGAGAAAACGCTATTTCTTCCTTCCCTCCCCCTTCAAGGTTGAAGCATCATCCTATCTTTTCTCTCTAACAAACAATGTTTACTTCAGAACAGCAAGCTGGAGACAAAAAGCACTGTGTTCTGTAGAGCCAGAGATCCGCAAGCCAATGTGTATTTGCAATTTCCTAGGAAACCCCCTTTTGCAAAAGGACCTGGGAAATAAACTTTTTAAGTGACCGTATGAAGACAACATCAATGACCCCTGAATAAAATTTCATCTAGTGGAGCAATTTAGATACCATAAATACGATGGAGTGTCAATTGAGAAATCTCAGAGTAAAAAGTATAAATAAACAGCAGAGTTTGGATTTATAAGGCCTGTTTTGGATGTGACAATTCAGACATTAAACATTAAGAGT
>JAQZBX010010205.1:11017-44774 GCA_029593785.1 Cabassous unicinctus | reverse complement strand
CCTTGCTGTGAGGTCTTGCTGCATCAGCCCACCACGCCGCACGGGCCGGCCTGCCCTCATAAGGAGGCCCCGGGAAGCGAACCCGGGACCTCCCATATGGTAAACGGGGGCTCTATCGATTGAGCCACACCCGCTTCCCTATATTTAGTCTTTGACCTATTTTGAGTTGATTTTTGTATATGGTGTGAAATCGGGGTCTACCATCATTCTTTTGCATATGGACACCTAGGTTTCCTTGCACATTTTGTTGAAGTGACTCTTCTTTCCCAATTAAGTAGGCTTGCACCCTTGTCAAAATCAGTTGGAGAAAAAAACCCAAAACAACAACAACAACAAAGTCAGTTGGCCATAAGTATGAGGGTTGATTTCCGAACTTTCAATTCAATTCAAATGGTCTACATGTCGGTCCTTGTGACAGTGCCCTCCTGCTTTGATTTCTGTGGCTTTGTAATAAGATTTAAGATCGGAAAGTGTGAGTACTCCAACTTTGTTCTTCTTTTTCAAGATGACTTTGGCTATTTGGGGTACCCTACGCTTGCATATAAATTTGACGATTGGCTTTTCCATTACTGCAAAGAAAGCAACTGGAATTTTGACTGGGACTGAGTTTAATCTGTAAATAGCTTTTGGTAGAATTGACATCTTAACAATAGTCTTTTAATCCATGAACATGGAATGCCCTCCCATTTATTTAGGTCTTCTTTGATTTCTTTTAGCAATGTTTTGTAGTTTTCTGTGTATACAGGTCCTTTACATCTTGGTTAGATTTACTCCTGGCTATTTGATCCTTTTAGTTGCTATTGTACATGGAATGTTTTTCTTGATTTCTTCTTAAGATTGTCCACTACTTGTGTAGAGAGACACAGCTGATTTTTGCGTGTTGATCTTGTATTCTGCAACTTTGCTAGATTTGCTTATTAGCACTAGTAGCTTTCTTGTAGATTCTTTTGTAATTTCTATATATGAGATTATGTCATATGCTAATAGGGAAAGTTTTACTTCTTTGTTTCCAATTTGGATGCCTTTTATTTCTTTTTCTTGCCTAATTTCTCTGGCTAGAACTTCTAGCACAATGTTGCATAGCAAGGATGAAAGCGGGCATCTTTGTCTTATTCCTGATCTTAGTGGGAAAGCTTTCACCATTAAGTATGATGTTAGCTGTGGGTTTTTCAGAAATAGCCTTTTTATGTTGAAGAACTTCCCTTCTACTCCTAGTTTTCTGAGTGTTTTTATCAAGAAGCAGTGCCGGATTTTTTCAAATTCTAGAGGCAATTACTTTTAATCCTTTTAGCTATTCATCTCCTTCTGTAATGTAACTCCATATTTCTTCAAAAAATGCCTATACTATTCTTTTTTTCCCTGTAAATTAGGTTTTATTAGAATAAATAATACACAGTCTATACAATTATTTAAGCAAATATAATCAGATGCATTGCAAAAGTTTAGAAGCCTATAAGATTTCTTTTAGCTATACTGGGTTTATTATGATTCAGCTGATTTTATTGCTATTCATATGACTTTTCTGATTCTATTTGTTATGGTAGGGGAGAAAATTACTTTTATTTCCTGTTTATGGGCATTGGATATTTTCCATAATTTTCCTTCTAGCTTTCATTTTTTTATTATGTTAAATCTAAGATTCTGTATCTAAACACAGTTTTCATGAGTATGGTTCCTGGTTATAGTATACTGTTGCAGTTATTAAAAACATAGTTTATTAAACCATTTTGCTTTACCAAAATTTTGCTCCAGATGAAATACTTAAAATTAGATTTTTATTTTTTTTATGTCTTACTTTCTTGGAGTGTAATTCCCATAGGACTCACATATGAGAAGAAAACAGTTTATTTTTGTCACTTTTATTATAAACATCCCCATTGGTTTTCAGAATACTTTGGCTGCTTTACATATACTTCATTTATGAAACTAGGGTCTTGTCTGGCTATCTTATTTTGAGCATTAATTTATCATTTCACTGAAGATTGATAAGCAGTGATATAATTTCATCTGTTTGACTTTTTATTTTATTTTAATATATCATTTTAATAGATTATTTTACTTTATTTCTTGAGTATACAATATTTACTTCATTTTCCTATTCTTTTTTCATCCGGAGAGACTCTCTACTTTGTGATTTATACTTTATTTTAAAGCACTATTATTTCTTGATCTGACACTTGAGATATTGGTGGAAAGTATTTAACACTGTCCCACCATCCTCTTCTTCTCCCTTCATTTTCTCAGTGTTTTAACCAACACTTCTGGGTTTTTATAAGTTATGACCTTGGGAATTCTGTTCACTAGTAAGTAAAAAAGTACACTATGGTTATATTTTATTCTTACATAGCCTTTTCATTTTTCTGAAACTAATACAGCCTTTTTTTGTTTTTCTACTCAATTTCTATATTACTAACCGCTAATTCTTCCCAGTCTCTCTAAAGCAGCTGTGAAGTCTCCTTGAATCTACTTACCACGTGGTCAAATATCGCAGGAAGGAAGTCTTTTGCAGGCCTCACCCCTTCTTGGGGGGCTTAAAGATCCCTATTAAGTTCCTCTATTTCCCACTTTTGGCTGGTTGCTTCCTCGGCCTGCTCTAGTCTTTCTCTTCACCAGTTTGTGTCAAGATGATCTCTTTGGTGGCTCCTGAGTCTTTCTCTTTCTTGGTCTCTCTCCCTTGTTTTGGTGGACTTTTCTTTCGTAGCTTTCTTATAAAGAAGTCCATGGATGATACCTTTTGTGAGATCCTGAATTTCTGAAAATGCTATTATTCTCCCCTCAAACTTTGAACATTAGAGAAGGGATCAAAAATTCTAGCTTGAAAATCACTTTACCTTATAATTGCTCTTTCCATATAGTTGTTGCTAAGTATAAAGCCATTCTGATTTCTGATCAACTGAATGTGATGTTTTTTCTCCTTGGAAGTTTTTTTTAAAAGTTCTCTATATTCTTGGTAAATTGGAAAATCACATAATGATGTGACATGGAATGGGTCTTTATTATCCACAGTGCTGGGCATAAAGCGATAAAAAAAACATGACCTCACGCTTTCTGAGATCCCCCCGTCCTTTCCTGGGCTTCGTCTTCTCCTCTCTCCCCGCTTATTTCTGAATCTAAGCCCAGCTCCTCCTCCTTGGGGCAAGGCTTTCCCCCGCAAGGCAGTTGGATGTGTCAGTTTTGAGTAAGCGTAACTCTAGCACTGTCAGAGCTCCCTGGGCTGATGTCTCCCTTGCACTCACCTATGGAATGGAGCTGCAAAGTCACCTCTCCGTTTCTGGGGCTGTTCTCAGAACTTTTCAGCAGCGACTGATGGTGATTTGGTAGTTTTCTGGCTCTATCACAAGTCCTTTTGCTTAACCTCCACTTTTTCCAGTACAGTTTTTAAAACCATGTAGGTCTTGTAGCTGTTAGAGGTTTGTTCCTATTGGTTTGCATTGTGGGAGTTGTGGGAAATCTTTTCATGTATTCTTGTTTAAGTCTTTGCTATCCTAGTTCCTCAGTCTGTTTTTACAGGGAAATTCAGTAATTTTCAAAAACGATGCTGTCAATACTACCAAGTTCCCAGAACCCTCTACCCACTGGATTTTAAAGACACACTGATACGTATTTCTTTTTTTTTTTTAAAGATTTATTTATTTATTTATTTATTTATGCCCCCCTTGCTGCTTGTATTTGCTGTGTCCATTTGCTGTGTACTTCTTCTGTGTCTGCTTATCTCCCCCTTGCTGTGAGGTCCTGCTGCATCAGCCCCTCGCGCCGCGCGGTCCGGCCTGCCCTCACAAGGAGGCCCTGGGAAGCGAACCCCGGGCCTCCCATATGGTAAACGGGAACCCTATCGATTGAGCCACACCCGCTTCCCTGTATTTCTAAATAATAATGGTTTTAGATTGTTTTCAAAAAGGAGGTATTGATTTCCACTTCCACCTGAAATGTGTCAGCGTAGACTATTGTTGATGGAGAATTTCATGTCAAAAATGTAAAGGGTACTTTATTATTACTTTAATTTCCTTCCCCCCAACTTCTAGTAAGTTTGAACATCTCTTCAGTTTGTTGACCATTCTGATTTGCTTATTCTTGCCTTCTGACAAGTTAACTGCTGTATTATTTATCCTCTTGTTTGTAAGAGCTCTTTGTGTATACGGATATTAACCCTCTGCCTGTCCTCTGCTTTGCATTTCCCCCTACTATATTGTTTGAGTGGTATCTTTTAAACTTTCCAGTGTTTCTCTAATTTCCTTCTCTCCCTAGTTCTCTCATTTCTTACTTTATATAGATTAGGGATTTATTGTTTGGTCCATACACATTCATGACCACGATGTTTTATCTATTCTGTTCATTAGTATAAATGTTCATTAGTATAAATGTCCTCTTTTATGCCTTTTGATGTTTTAAATTCCATTTTGTATTTGTATTTGGGACCCCTACCTTTCCTTTGTTTTCTATCTTACCATATACCTTTGCAGCTTCCACCTGGTTCTACTGGTATCTAGCTCTGGGGGAAGCCAGCTGTCATCTAAGAAGACTGAGAGCCTGTGATGCTGTGGAGGCCCTGAGTAGCTGCTGACAGCCAGAGTCAGATGCCTACCATGGGACGAGCCATCGCGTGTGCCCAGACCAGCTGAACTGCAGAGATCTGCAGTCGCAGCTGATATCCGACTGTATCTGCGTGGGGACCCATAGTGGGAACTTCCAAGTTGGGCTCTTTCTATATTCACAACCCATCACTAAGATTTGAAGCAATTTATTACACAGCAAAAGTATTGGGTCACCATGTTTCTTTCTTTTCCCTTTCCTGTCTTCCATTCACTGGAAAGTATTTCCTCCTGCAGGTTTGAAAGTTATACCTTATATTTGCTAGTCTTCTATTCATTCTCTTCAACTTCTTAAGACCATATTTATGCTTATTTCCCCTATCGATATTAAGTGATCAATATTTGTTTAAACATATTTATGATACTATATTCCAGGCACTGTTCTAAGTTCTTTACAAATATAATACTAAAAACTCAAAACAATGCAATGAGATAGATACTAATAGTAACCTGATTTTTTTTAGATGAGGAAATGAAAACACCGAAAGGTAAGTAACTTGCTCAAGCTCACACAGTTTATGATGGAGCTGGGCTTCCCATTCTGGAAGTCTGGCTGGGAATTCATCACATTAAGACCAAGTTATGCTACCTCTGCAATTTCTCCCAAAACAAGACAAGTAGCTTATCATGCTTGCCTCACCTGATCCTTATGTAGATTAGTTATATATTGTTCTTAATATACACTTTTCCCTCTTTTTTATAAAACTTTGTGGAGGGAGGGTCCTTGCTTTTTGAGATCATAGTAATGTCCTCTATTATCCCTACTCATTTCTTATTTCCCAAATATCTCATAGTGTCCTCTGGATTTATTTTCTGTTCTTTATGGAGTAATTCCTCCAAGAGTTTTTCTAAAGTCTCTCTCTCTCTCACACACACACATTTAATTGTAAAACTTCTGAGTTCTTGCATATCTAATAACATCTTTAACTTGCTCTTATATTTACATGATAGTATAGCTGTGTTATTATTTTTTTAAGGAGGTACTGGCGATTGAACCCGGGACCTTGTACGTGGGAGGTAGGCACTCAACCACTGAGCTACATCTGCTCCCCCTGGGTTAAATATTTTAATTTAATTTTCTTTTCCTTCAACATTTTGAACATATTTCTTAAACATAATTATTTTGCTTATTTAAAATTCATGTTCTATCTGGCCTCAAAATTTTGCTTCATCCAGTACAGGTTATTAGGTGTTACACTCTGCAAATATTTTATTAGTTTTTCAGATTCATCAACCTCTTTCTCATTTTGTGTTTTATACAAGATTTAGGTTCAGGGGAGGGAGATCATTTCAATTTTCCAGTTTCTAGAGTTTCTTTTTAGGAACTTGAGATAAGCAACTAAATTGTCATGTTCTACCACAAACAATACTTAAGTCACATCCATGTTGAAGAGCATGGAAGAAAAATAATCCATCTGAATTTTTCACTGATCACTTCTCTTTTTCAGTGTTTTGTTTATTATCCTTACTGTCAGATCATAACTTAATGCCTTCCTTGTGGTACATTCTCCAAGACTACTCTCTACTGTAACAGACTTCAAAACTTTTAATGTAAAAAGATGGAAAAACTCCCACAACTTTATACACTCTTCCTACCATTTGCTGTGGGTGGTTATTACCTTTCATACACAATTAACTTTCTTGCTAAGCTTTTATGTTTGTAATTTTGAAGAAACCAGTAACAGAATTCACAGCAACTACACACAGCAGAAAGAAGCTGTTCTCTTTTCTGTAGGAACACACTATGCGAAGAACCAGACTGAGTACCTTGGGTGGAAAGCCAGTGGAACCAGGGCAGGGCTTTTTCCTCAAGGTCGGTGTGTGAGCTGGGGGTGGAGCAGAGTCTACGATCTGAACCCAGGGACAGAAAAGGAAATAATGTCAGACATCATGAGAAACTAACTGAACAAAACATCAATGAAGCAAAAAGTTCTACTAAATAGAAAAAATATCTCAATATAGCCAAAATTCTCAGTGTTGATAATTTAAATTTCTGCCTCAATAACCACAAATGAAATACATGTTTAATTAGTAAAACTTATTTCAATCTGGAAATTTTAAAATAATTTGGAAAAGAAAATCCACAGAAAAAAACAAAAAAGTAATACATGTAGCCCACATAAAAATGGCACTAATTTTCAAGTAAATCAAAATTTCTATATTAATTCTAAAGTATCTGAGTTTTTAGCAAGATTTATGTTCAAAAATTTTAGAAGATTCTTTTAATTCCTTGATTTCCACAGATAGAACACATATTACATAAATGGAACACAATTCTGTGGATTTCAATCTGTGTGTGTTTGTATGTGTGTGTGTAAAGGAGAGAGATTAGTGGGCATTTTGTGCAGAAACTCATTCCAGAGAAGGGAGTTATTTCGTATTATTGGAATTCAGAACTTATATACAAATTCAGTTACAAGTCATATCTTTATTAGTTAGCTATGTAAAATATAGACTTCTTTTAAGGATTATTGGAAGATATTTACTTGAATGAAAGGAACCAATATTTTATTGGATGTTATTGTGGGGAAAAAAAAAGAGGCATCATTTAATTAAAGTATGAAATCATAGACACAAATAATGACTTCCTTTTAGGATGGTAAGCAAGCCAAAAAGAGGAGAAAGGTAGTCATTATATAAAACTTACAGAATATTCTAAAATATTAACAGAAAAATGGATGGACCCTCTTTGCTTTTGTTACTATATAACCTTCATAAGAACTCTAGCCTTAAAATGGAATTAAGTGGAGCTTCTCTGAGCGTTCTTAATTGTCAATTTAGTTCTAATTTAAATTTTACTTTTAAACAGCTTGAAAAATGTTTGAACCTAACATAGAATTTAATACTTAAAAAGCTAACTATGAAAGACAAAAGGGAGAAATGTTGAAAATCTATTTAAAAATTAATTTAAAAATTAATAATAGAACAATTCATAGGAAACAAAATTATCATCAGAATTTATAAAGAATGTAAGAGAAATTATTAGAACTAGAGAGAATCAGGCAAGGATACTGGATACAAGATCAACAGAGTTCATAAGTTATCAACAATATCCAATAAGAAAATATATTAAAAAAGGATCCCATTCACTGTAGCAACAAAGACTTTATGGCACCTAGGAACAAATCTAATGAGCAATGTGGAGTACATTCATGAAGAAAAGAATTAAACTATTTAAGGATAGAAAAGAATGCCTAAATAAATAGCATGTATATCAAGTTGATAGGTGGAAAGATTCAATATCCTGAAGAAGTCAATTATTGTCAAATAAATCTATAAATTTAATGCAATTCCAATGAAAAGCTCCCTATGGAACTTGATAAGCTGATCCAAAAAGTCAGGTGGAAAACGAAAGGGTCGAGAAGAAAAGGAAGAAGACCAGAGTGGGCAGGGGGCTTACTACAGCAGGCACCAGGAACCACCTTGGGCTACCGGGATGAAGGTAGCCCCTGTTGTCCCCCTGTTGGGACAGGGAGACAAAATAAACAAGAAGAAAACAGAGAACGTCAAACAGACCCACGCACATAAAGCAAAGGTAGAACTGCAAAACAGTGGGGAAATATGAATGTCAGCGGTTCACATGAGAAAAATTTTAGAACTGCATTTTTCATAACATATAACAAATTTCAGATTCATTAAAGTCCTAAACATGTAAAAGCAAACTCTGAAAACTTTCAGAAGAAAATATGGAAGAAAATCTTTATGATATTTGCCAGGGAAGGATTGCTTTAAAAAGACATAAAAAGCAGAATTTATAAAGTAAATGATTGATAAAGCTATTTAAAAATTAAAACTTCTGCAAGACAAAAAGCTACCACATATAAAATTTAAAAGTAAGCCATAGACTGGGAGAAGGTATTTGCAATGCATACAGCTGGCAAAGGATTAACATCCAGAATACAAAACAATAAGAACAAGCAAATCATCAATGGCCAATATACATATAAAAAGATGTTCAATATTACTAGAAACCAGAGAATTAAAATTAAAACAGAAATGCCACTTTTATACCCATCAAATTTGCAATAGTTAGTGTCTGACAGTACCAAGGGTTGGCAAAGATGTGGGCAAATGGAGGACTCCATACTATGCAGGTGGGAGTGAAAATTGGTCCAACCACCTTTGGCAAACAATTTCACAAGATCTCGTTTAAGGTGAAAATGCATATACCACATGACCCAGTAACTCCACTTCCTGGTGTGTATGTTTGCTAAACAAACTGCACATAAGCACAAGCAGATAGAGATTAGGATGTTCACATCAGCACTAGTTATAACAGCAAAAACTGGAAACCTAAATATCCTGCAAGAGGAAGACATAAAAAGGTTGTGATATAGTCATACCATGGAATATTAGGAAGATGCTACAGTGAAGGAACTAAATGTATGAATAAACCTCAAAAGCACACGCTGAATGAAAAAAGTTGCAGAAGCATACAGAAAACATTTGTGTAAATTTTAAATACACAATAAGCATTACTATAGTTTATGGATACATATGCAATAAACCTGCAAAACCAAGGGGGGCGGGACGCACACTAACTGTAGGGTCTTTAGATATGCCTGGGAAAGAGGGGAGGGAATAGGGCAAAACGTTCACACCTGTTAAATCTGCATGTGTTGGTTACATATGGGTGCTATTATCCCATGCATGTTTGGAATATTTCATCATTAAAATAGGAATGTATGAGCCCAAATATTAAGCTCGGATGGGCTTAACCAGTCTAAGAAGTCTATGACAGGCCGTGAACAAGGCAAGACCCTAACACTTCCCACGTCTCTAGACAGCTCCCCAACGGGGCTGCGTGCTTCTCGAGCATGCCAGGCACAGGTCTGGAGGCCTTAAAATGGGCACGGAAGCTCTCTACTCTCCACCTGAACTGTAATGCCAACTGAAAAGCCAGAACCGCGTCTTTGTGGCAGAATGGCACGAACCGACGTACAAACATCCTTCTAACTTGCTGAGGAAATGAGCCAAATGGCTGTTTAAAATCATTGACATGAAGCGCAAACACAACATTGCTTTCTGTACTATTAAAAGACGAGACTTAGCTGAATGCCTGTTTCTGATTTAACAGAATAAACTTTTCAGTTGTCAGGAGTGACAATTTTATTTTTAAGCTCTACTTACGTTACAGACCAGTTTTATCATGGTTACTAAATGTATTAGAAGAATTAAAATATAAGACTGGCACCTAACCCTGCCATGTGCCTACAGAGTTTATATTAGATAATTCCAAAATATACATTACTCTGTACTCTATTTTACATAGTTCTCAAATTAAAATAAAGCCTACATTTATTCTTAAGTAAAAAATTTACTGTCTATTTCAGGTTGAATTTTCAGGGACAATTTTCTACTTTAATTTTCTACTCCTATCTACATTATCAGCTGAATGTAATAATCTTCAATAGACTGTGACTTATTACACAACATACATGAAGAAAAGAGAAGCAGATTTCACTTGCTTTTGCAAGGAAATTCCCTCTTTCCTGACACAAGTGGAAAGATGGAGAGCAAGAGGCTCCAATGGGGCAGCCTGGCTGGCCCAGCCTCACTGGGTGTGGAAGGAGACATGGGCCTTGTTTGCATGTAAAACTGGGCGCTCAGGTTCCGTACATATGTGTTCTCAATGGGATCAGTCTAGGATTTTCAGACAGGAAAAACAAAAACCCAAGAAATCACTTTTCAACAATTTGCAGCTCTTAGCAAATCTCTGTAAGGCATGGTCAAGATAACATTTCTTGAGAAAGGAGGATAACAAACTTCAGTCTGTATTTAAGTTAGGCACATGTCATTGCACAAAAGCATAACCACTAGCTTGAGTGCATACAAGGGCTAAAATAACAATAGTAACAAAAAGCTCCTCCCGTTTTCAGGGTAGTTTGAGTGCCGACCTGCACTGGATGTTCAATACTTGAATTCCACATGGAGCTTTTATATTCACAAAACAAGCTGTGCACGTAAGATAAACCCAGAGTACGAAATAAAGAGAGATACCGCAATTAGAGATAATAACTTTATCCTTGATACGACTGAAATTTGGTCCTTTACTGGGCATTAATTGAAATTAAAATAAACTAATCTGCCAGCTCAGTGTTTGTTATACTAAAGAAAATCCCCTTTTAATTTTGCAGCAGTAGAAATGTCAGCACTTAACATTGCATTGCACCCTTTTGAGCTAAGTATTATTAGAAATTGGAAATGCTTTGAGTTAAAACTTAGCATAGACTATCTTCTTTATGGAGTACACTGATGGATGAGCTTTTCAGCTTAGCAATTTTCAAAATAGGATTGAGTTTTCAAAATGAAAGTCAAAGGCGGCGATGTAGGAAGGAGGTTCAAAACACTTGTTTTGAAGCTGTTGCACAGCAAGAACGATGCTTAGATCAGAAGCCACAAATCAATAACAAGGGCAGCAGCTTAAGGATTTAAAATATGTACTTAAAATGCTTTTTGTTTATCTTTATTATTATGGCTAATATTTTAGGGGGAGATATGATGGGCTAAGAGAGTATGTGCCCATCTACCCCTTAGAGCTGCCATCTGATGAAAGATTCAGATGCATTCATGAGAATATGATAAAACAGAATTTTTAGAAAAACCCATCAACATATTAATGACCCTTGTAGTTGAAACTACGTGAACAAACAAAACCACTTTAAAATTTGGACTGAATGATGACTGTGAAAAAGAGATACTTGGTAAAAAAGATTTGACAAGAAGTTAACTTTTCAGGTCTGTTTTCAGCTCAACAGCAGCTCTGGGCACATGGCTTCAATCTCTAAGGCACAAGTTGGGGCTATTTCCCCATGAACACCTGAAGTGGGATGCGATTATGGATTTATGATGTGTTGCACATATGAAAGTCAACTTCTGACCAATGTGTAGAATTTTTTTAAACAAATCAATTTTATTAATACATATTAATACAGCATGTCCATCCAAAGTGTACAATCAATGGTATACGGTATAATCACATAACTGTGCATTCATCACTGCAATCATTTTTAGAGCATTCATTATTCCAATAATTATAATAAAAAACCAACCAACCAACCAAACAGAACTCATCACCTCTCAACTCTCAACCTGCTGTACGTAGCTGCTAGTCTGTTTCCTTCCCTCTAGTTTATTTGTATTTATATTTTGTAAAAGTCTTATATTTGCAATATCACCCATATTTGTGTTTTACATGAGGTTTTACTATCTTACACTAGTCCCGTTAGTGTTTTCAGCTTTCCTTCTAGTGATATACATGACCTTAGCCTTTCCCTTTCAACCACTGTCATAACCATACAATAGCACTGCTAGTTACAAACACCATGATATGCTTTCATCATTTCTATTCAGTTCCAAAGATTTACCATCTTTTTACCAATTCTGCACAGATTAACCCTCAGCTTTCCATTCTCTACCCTCATTCTATTTTCTGGTGACCTCTATTCTAATTAATTCCATGAGTTTACATAATATATTTAGTTCATAGTTGCACAATCATACAGTATTTGTCCTTTTGTATCTGGCTTGCTTCACTCAATATAATGTTCTCCAGGTTCATCCATGTTGTCATATGCTTTACGGCTTCATTTTTTCTTATAGCTGCATAATTTTCCATCGTGTGTGTACACCACAATTTGTTTATCCATTCATCAGCTGATGGACACCTGGGTTATTTCTATCTTTTGGCAACCGTGAATAACGCCACTATGAACATTGGTATGCAGATGTCTGTTCGTGTCACTGCTCTCTGTCCTCCTAGATATATACCTAGCAATGGTATTGCCGGGTCACATAGCAAGTCTATATTCACCTTCCTTAGGAACTGCCAAACAGTCCTCCACAGTGGCTGCACCATTCTACATTCCCACCAACAGTGAATAAGTGTTCCTGACTCTTCACACCTCCCCAACACTTACAGTTTTCCGACTTTTTTATGGTGACCAGTCTAATAGGTGTGAAATGATATCTCATTGTAATTTTAATTTGCATTTCTCTAATTGCTAGTGATGTTGAACATCTTTTTTCATGTGGTTTTTCACTATTTGTTTTTTTTCTTGGACAACTGTCTCTTCAAGTCTTTTGCCCGTTTTTTAATTGGGTAGTTTTTTTTAAAATTGCTGTATTGTATGATCTCTTTATATATCATTGATGTTAAACCATTATCAGATATATGATTGTCAAATATTTTCTCCCATTGAGTCCACTGCCTTTTCACCCTTTTGCCATAGTCCTCTGAGGTGCAAAAGTGTTTAATTTTGAGGAGGTCCCATTTATCTACTTTTCCTTTTGTTGCTCGTGCTTTGGGTATAAGGTTTAAGAAACTGCCACCTACCACAAGATCTTGAAGATGTTTTCCTATATTTTCTTCTAGGAGTTTTATGGTTTTCACTTTTATACTTAAGTCCTTGATCCATTTTGAGTTAATTTTTGTGTAAGGTGTGAGATAGGGGTCGTCTTTCTTCCTTTTGGATGTGGCTATCCAGTTCTCCCAGCACCAATTGTGTTTAGACTGTTCTGGCCCAGCTGGGTGGACTTAACAGCCTAGTCAAAAATTACTGGACTATAGATGTGAGGGTCTGTTTCTGAGTTCTTGATTCTGTTCCGTCAGTCAATCTGTCTATCCTTATGCCAGAACCATGCTGTTTTTACCACTATAGTTAAGTAATATGCCTTAAACTCAGGAAGTGAGAGTCCTCCAAGTTCATTCTTTTTAAAAAGACATTTTTTTTTGGCTATTTGGGGCCCCTTACCCTTCCAAATAAATTTGATTATTGGCTTTTCCATTTCTGCAAAAAAGGCTGTTGGGATTTTCATTGGGATTGCGTTGAATCTGTAAATCAGTTTAGGTAGAACTGACATCTTAACAATATTTAGTCTTCCAATCCATGAACATGGAATGTTCCATTTATTTAAGTCTTCTTCAGTTTCTTTTAGCAATGTTTTTATAGTTTTCTGAACACAGGTCCGTTATGTCCTTGGTTAAGTTTATTCCTAAATACTTGATTTTTAAAGTTGCTATTATAAACTAATTTTTTTCTGATCTTCTCTTCAGATTGCACATCAGTAATGTATAGAAATGCTATTGATTTTTGCCTATTAATCTTGTATCCTGCCACTTTGCTGAACTCGTCTATTAATTCTAGTAGCTTTTTTGTGGATTTTTCAGGATTTTCTAGATATAGGATTACATCATCAGCGAATAGTTAAAGTTTTACTTCTTCCTTCCCAATTTGGATGCCTTTTATTTCTTTGTCTAGCCTAATTGCTCTAGCTAGAACTTCCAGCACAATACTGAATAACAATGGTGACAGTAGGCATCCTTCACTTGTATGTAGGTTTTTCATATATGCACTTTACCATATTGAGAAAGCTTCCTTCTATTCCTATCTTTTGGAGAGTTTTTATCAATAAATGGTGCCATATTTTGTCAAATGCCTTTTCTGCATCAGGAAGATCATGTGATTTTTCTTCTTCAATTTATCAAAGTGGTTTATTACACTAATTATTTTTCTTGTGTTGAATCACTCTTGCATGCCTGGGATAAAACCCACTTGATCGTGGTGTGTAATTCTTTGATGTGATTATGGAATCATTTTGTTGAGAATTTTTGCATCTATATTCACTAGGGAATTTGGTCTATAATTTTCTTTTTTTTTGTAGTGTCATCTGGTTTTGGTATTAGGGTGATGTTGGCTTCATAGAATGAGTTTGGTAGCATTGTTTGCTGTTCAATTTTTTGGAAGAGCTTGAGCAAGATTGGTATTAGGTTATCTTTGAATGACTGGTAGAATTCCCTGTGAAGGTTTTTGATGACTATTTTAATGTCTTCACTTGTGATTGGTTTGTTGAGGTCTTCTATATCTTCTAGGTTCAGTGCAGGTGGTTCATGTTTATCTAGGAATTTGTCCATCTTGTCTATATTGTCTGGTTTTATGGTGTTCAGTTGCTCATAGTATCCTCTTATATTCTCTCATTTCTGCAGGATCAGTGGTAATGTATCTTCTCTCATTTCTGAAATTTATTTGCATCTTCTCTCTTTTTCTTTGTCAGTCTAGCTAAGGGTTTGTTGATTTTGTTTATCTTCTCAAAGAACCAACTTTTGGTTTTGTTGATTCTCTTTTTTTAAAATTTCATTTATTTCTTCTCTGATCTTTAATATTTCTTTCTTTCGGCATGTTTTGGGATTTGTTTGCTTTTTTCTAGTTCCTCCAGGTGTGCAGTTAGATCTTTAATTTTAGCTTTTTCTTTTTTAATGTAGTCATTGAGGGCTATTAATTTCCCTCAGCACTGCCTTTGTGGCATCCCATAGGTTTTGATATTTTGTGTTGTCATTTTCATATGCCTCAAGATACTTGCTGAATTGTCTTGCAATTTCTTCTTTGACCCACTGATTATTTAAAAGTGTGTTGTTTAATCTCCTTATATTTATGAATTTTCCTTTTGCATCCATTATTGATTTCCAGCTTTATTCCATTATGATCAGAGGAAGTGTTTTGTATAATTTCCATCCTTATAAATTTGTTGAGACTTGTCTTGTGACCCAACAAAAAGTCTATCTTAGAGAAGGATCCATGAGCACTTGAAAAGAATGTATATCCTGCTATTTTGGGGTGCAATGCTCTATAGATGTCTGTTAGGTCTAGTTCATTTATCACATTAGTCAAGCTGTTTATTTATCCCATGTCCAGATGTTCTATCCAATACTGACAATGGCGTATTGAAGTCTCTAACTATTATTGTAGAGACCTCTATTTCTCCCTTCAGTTTTGCCAATGTGTGCCTCGCATATCTTGGAGAACTCTGGTTACGTGCATAAATATTTAGTATAGTTATTTATTCTTGGTGAATTGCCCCTTTTAGTAATATATAATGAACTTCATGTCTTTTAACAGTGCTGCATTTAAAATCTATCTTGTCTGACATTAGTATCACTAACCCAGCTATTTTTCTGTTAGTATTTCCATGGAATATAATTTTCTAGCTTTCACTTTCAACCTGGTTGTGTCATTACATCTGAGGTGAGTCTCTTGTAGATAACATACAGATGGCTCATATTTTTAAAAATTCATTCTATCAGTCTATGTCTTTTAATTGGGGAATTCAAGCACTAACAGTCAATGTTATTACTGTAAAGGCATTACTTCATCCATTTTGTCCTTTGGCTTTCCATTGCCATATTTTACTATTGTCTTTTTACCCTTTAATTTACCCTTTGTAATAATCTTCATTTCTACACTCTTCTTCAAGTCTCTCGCCCTTGTTTTTTCCTTTCAGGCTGCAGCACTCCTCTTAGTATCTCTTGTAATTCTGGTCTCTTGGTAACATTCTTTCAGTTTTTGTTTGTCTGTAAAGACTTTGAACTCATCCTCATTTTTGAAGGACAGTTTTGCCGAATATAGAATTCTTGGCTGGCAGTTTTTCTCTTTCAGTACCTTAAATACATCATAACACTTTCTTCTCGCCTCCATGGTTTCTGATGACAGGTCAGCACTTAACTCTTATTGAGGTTCCCTCCTATGCGATACTTTGCTCTTCTCTTGCTCTTCAGAATCCTCTCTTTATTTGGTATATGCTATTTTGAATTGTAGGTGTCTCGCAGTAGGTCTATTCTGATTTATTATGTTTGGGGTGCATTGTCTTCTTGGCTATTGATAATTATGGCTTTCACAAGGGTTGGGAAGATTTTGGTCATTATTTTCTCAAATATTGTTTCTGTCCCTTTTCCATTCTCTTCTCATTCTGTGACATCAATAATGCGTATGCTTGTGCCACATTTCGCATTGTCATTCAATTTCCTGAGGTCCTGTTTCATTTTTTCCATTTTCTTCTCTGTTTTCATCCTTTTGAGTTCAGATGTTCTGTCTTCAAAATCTCTAGTTCTGTCTTCAAGCAATTCACATCTGCTCTTATGTTCCTCTAATGTATTTTTAATCTCATCTTTCATGTCTTTTATTCCCATAAGGTCTGTTACTTTTCTTTGCAGGCTTTCAAATTGTTCTTTATGCTCACCCAGTGTCTTCATAATATTTTTTATCTCTTTAGTCATATTTTCTTTCAATTCTCTGAATTGATTTAGGAGAGTTGTGTGATTATCATTGATTGTCTTAAATTCCGTCTCTCTTCAGGATATTTGGTCTGTTTTTTTTTTAAGATCCCCTCCAAGCTCCCCTCTCCCCCCTCGTTTGCGCTTGCTGTCTGCTCGTCTTCATTTTCAGGAGGCACCGGGAACAGAATCTGGGACCTCCCATGTGGGAGAGAGGCATTCAATTGCTTGAGCCACCTCAGCTTCCTGATTTGTTGTGTCTCTCATTGTCTTTCCTCTGTATCTCTTTGTTGCATCATCTTGTTGCGTCAGCTTACTGCGCCTGCCTGTCGCGCCAGCTTGTCTTCTCTAGGAGGCACCAGGAACCGAACCCGGGACCTCCCATGTGGCAGGCGGGAGCTCAATCACTTGAGCCACATCCGCTTCCTTGGTCTGTTCCTTTGGATGGGCCATCTCTTCCTGTAATTTTTTTGCTGATGTCTAGGTAACTGAAAATGTTGGTGAATTTACTCTGATGGCCAATCTCTCTTGCCTATTGTTCTTTTATTTCATAGCTCTTCTTTGATATTTGGTTCAACTTATTCTAAGTCTTTAAAATTGCCCACTTTATAAGAGTTATCAAAATTGGGCCAGGGACTCACTAACAGGGTAGAGATTTCTCCCAGGAGTTAGGGTACAGAGAGAATCAAAAGCAGTTTTAGTCCATGCAATTTCCAGGCCAGCCAGCAGAAGGTGCTCATTGGCACACCTTTTGATGGAGATATTTCAATCTCCTTATTCTGGTGTTTTGGTCTGGCCAGAGCCAAGTTTCAAAGCGGGCTCTGCAGGCCAAACTTACCGAAGAAGAGAACTGCCCCCCAACTTCCCCTCTCTTTTCCCTTGTAACAGCTGACAGGGAGGAAGATGTCTGTTCCCCTCTCAGTCAGCTGCAGTGAGCCAGGGGTTTTCCCCAGCTTAAGATATTGGGGGTGGGGGAGGGGAGCCCTTCCCGGCCACCTGCAGGGGTTTGGTAACTCACTTTTGTTGTTTCAGGTTGTCTCTGTCCTTCACCCTCCAGTTGTTGTTTAGCACTGTCCTGGTCTGCTGACCCCCAAAGCAGGTTCCACGAACCACTTTTGGCTCTTTGTTTTTTTGTGAGAGTTGAACCCTGCCTGCCTAGTCCGACACCATCTTCCCACAATTCCCAGTGTGTATTTAAAAAAAAAACTGGCAGGGGAGTGGTAGCTGCAGGCCCTGAGCTAATAGACTGGCAAGCACAACAGTAAACCTCTGCAGGGGCCCCACTACAGCCTCCTGGGAGCTGCAGGTCCTGGACTACAGACTGGCAAACACAACAGTAGACCTCTGATGGGGCCCCACTACAGCCTCCTGGGAGCTGCAGGCCTTGGGCTAATAGACTGTCAAACATGACAGCGGACCTCTGCTGGGGCCCCACTACGGCCTCCTGGGAGCTGCAGGTCCTGGGCTAATAGGCTGGCAAATATGACAGTGGACCTCCACTGGGGCCCCACTATGGCCTCCTGGGAGGTGTAGGCCCTGAGCTAATAGACTGGCAAGCATGACAGTGGACCTCTGCTGGGGCCTCTCTACGGCCTCTTGGGGTGGTGGCAGGTATTCTGGGATCCCTGCAACCACAAGTCTGGACTTGTGATGAGGTTGAGTAACACAGTTACCTACAATCCAGGCCTTCAACTTTTAGTTGCTGGATTCAGGAGAAGAGGGGGAGCAGAAATGTCTCAGCCAGGTCATTTAGGGGACTTGGAATAGCAGCTATTTACCAACTGTTAGGGAATATTTCAATATTTTAAACACTGAACTACTGAACTGATACATAACAGCTGAATATCATCAGCTCTGTGTATGGAAACTTGGCAATGTCATAAACTAGTATGAAGTGGTCGAGAGCCATGCCTGAATCCCATCTCTTACTACAAATTTAGCACTTTTTGTTGTGCCAGAGCCATCTCTACACTGGAGGAAATTCAAAGTAATTTAATGACCATGGAGCATGAATTATATTATCTCCTTTACTGATAGTGAGCTTTGATCAGGAAGATGAGCGTAAAAGAAAGAAGAAAATGGGGGTCTCTAGAAACAAATTTTACCTAGTTCACAATTAAGGGACAGCCATGGGAAAAAAGATAATCACTTTAAATTATTAATTTGAAATATAACCCTAGGTTGGTGAAAAGGCAGATATGTTTTTGACTTTCCTTCTTCTGGTTTTCCAGGAGATAAGATAAACAAAACACAAGATGAATAAGAGTTAATGGAGGGACGTGGATATTGGCTCAAGCAGTAGGGTGCCCACCTACCACATGGAAGGTCCTGGGTTCAGTTCCTGGTGCCTCCTCAAGTAAGGTGCCTAGCTCACGAGTAAGACAGTGAGGTAATGTGATGGACTGGTGTGGCAAGCTGATGCAACAAGATGATACAACAAGGAGACACAACAAGGAAACACAATGAGAGACACAACAAGCAGGGAGTGGAGGTGGCTCAAGCAATTGGATCCCTCCCTCCCACATGGGAGGTCTTGGGTTCAGTTCCTGGTACTTCCTAAAAAAAAAAGAAGACGAGCAGACACAGAGAGCATACAATGAATAGACACAGAGAGCAGACAGTAAACACAAAACTACAATGGGGGGGGAATAGATAACTAAAATAAATCTTTAAAAAAGAGTCAACGGAGGAAGAGGTTCAGTTAAAATGGAATTGATAAAGCAGCACTGATATATTTTACACTAACAAGAACTTAAAACTAATCAAGAGTTAAACTTTCTCAGGAATTTTTAAAGAAATATTGAAGTAGAGGATTTACTATGTGTAAAAATCTCGGTCATTCTATGAAAATTTAAGTTTCTGACCTGTCACAAAAAAACGTTAGCTACACTTGACAGAAATACATAAAATCAGAAGTTCCCCCTTAAGAAGGGTATGCTTTGAAGAGCATGGAATAGCTAATACAGTGGGCTTTGTACCTCTAGTCCAGTTACTTTAGAAACTCTTCAAAATGAGAAACGCGAGGGCTTGCTGTTACCAGTTTTACTGCAGGCCTACTCTTCGAGCCATGTGGCTCCATGCTGACTGAAGATGGGCGCACCATTACAAGCCTTCCTGGGCTGGAATTAGAACGCAATAACTTAATGCCATTTTGTCACTACGTGGTCAAGGTGTGCTGGTCCGCTGAATGGCTTGTGAGAGCTAACTATGCACATCTCTTCCAAACTGACACTGGTAGCTTGAAATCTGCTACTATGGGAGGGCTAATTAATGGAAATCGACAAACCCTAAAAAGCTGGGCTTCCTGCCTATTCCAGAGCTGTTTGTTAGAGCATTTACTAGCACGTTCCATGACCCTATGAGGTTGTGACATTATGACATTGGGATACCGGGCAAAGGAAAAAATTTACCATCACAGTTTAATCTGTGATTCCAAAAATTAGTGATTCAAAGAACTCTTGAGGCTTTTAACTCACACCTCTTGGCCTTTCTGAATTACTGCCATCTGTAAAAGTACTTTTCTTCTAACTAGTTTTTTACTCATCAATAAAAATGAAAGAAAACAATAGGAATGAGGTTAGCTGAAAAAATGATATTTGTAGTTGAAAGAGGTAAAAGCTGTTTATTCAGATGTGGAAAACTTTTAAATAAAAAGAAAATCAATACTAACTGTAATAAAATATAATAATGAAAATTATTAAAAAAAAAAAAGAAAATTATACTAGCTTTTTAAAGCTGTATGCTCTTAAAGTCAAAATCAATTTCAGATATTAAACAAATTGAAGATTGTTTCTACAAAGAAAAAATTTTAAATAAGTGAAAATACTGTAGTAACATTGAGATGGCATTAGTTGAGCATATTAAAAAAAGTTGAACTATGCCATTAACAATGATACTCTGATTTAAAAAACATGAATATATAAATGAAGTTTTAAAATTACCACTTAATTTTAATAATCAATTGATAATGATTCAGATATCGTATGGCAGCAAAGCAATGGACTAATAGCACATTAGTTATTTTTATACAAAGTACTTTATTATTATTATTTTTTTAAAGATTTATTTATTTATTTATCCCCCCCCCTTGCTGCTTGTGTTTTACTGTGTCCATTCGCTGTGTGTTTCTTCCGTGTCTGCTTATCTCCCCCTTGCTGTGAGGTCCTGCCGCATCAGCCCACTGCGCCGCGCAGCCGGCCTGCTCTCACAAGGAGGCCCCTAGAAGAGAACCCGGGGCCTCCGGCATGGTAAACGGGGGCTCTATCGATTGAGCCACACCCGCTTCCTGCTGTGAGGTCTTGCTGCATCAGCCCACAGCACCGCGCGGGCCGGTCGGCCTGCCCTCACAAGAAGGCCCCGGGAAGGGAACCCGGGGCCTCCCATGTGGTAAACGGGAGCTCTATCCATTGAGCCATACCCGCTTCCCTATACAAAGTACTTTAAAACCCTTAAAATCAATATGATCATTAATATTAAACTATGGAAGATAAAGAATTGATGCAGTAAAAGCTAATAAATATGAAATAAGTCAATAGCAGATATTTCTTAATTCATTAATTGGGTATAGAAAGTGATAAATAGAGGAAAACAATAAAAAGCAATAGCTAACATTTATTGGACAGGACATTTTGGTCTTGTCCAGAGAAAGGTCTTGAAAACAAATCTTAAGTGAACAATGTAAGCAATTCACTGAATATGTTTAAGCTGCAATTCACTTGGAAAAATAAATAATAAGGAATATCTTTATGTAAATGTGATCTTTTCTTTTTGGTTAACTAATTTCTTTTCCCTAAGTTAAGACACTTTAAGATGTTATTTTGATGAACAGGCATTAGAAACATCTACTATAAACTCCAGTGTCATTTTATTTAATGAGCTGTTATTAAAAAAAAAAGCAGAAAAGCCAAATATTAGACTACATAATATTCCCTGCATCTATTAGGATTTTTTAAATGAATGGTCCTCAAAATGTATTTTAGAGTAGCAAAGTAAAATAGAAAAGTAATTTTTTTCAGATTGAGGCAACTGATTTTTAGATGGCCCACTTATCAAGATTCTTCAAATTATGCAGTATGGTGTTATATATAATAAAAATAACCAACAGTACACATCTTGAATATGTATCAATGGGCCGTTACTACCCAAGAAATAAAGATTTGAACAAGAGCAAGTAGTAAGATTCTCATAAGAAAACTGGTTTTAAAATAAAAGATACCAAGATTTGATTGGATTTTAAATGGCTTATTAAAAATTGTTTCCGTTTAATAGATTATTTTGTATTGGTAAATATACAACTGTAAGTGAGAGAAAAAAAATCCAGTTTTCATCAATTTTCTTTATCCTTCATTGGAGAAAGTGGCAATTAATTTCATGTTTTATATTCAGAAATACTTTAAAATTTCAAACCTTTAGTGATATAATTATTTCTGTTTAACTGAACTTATGATAAAAATGCTGGCAGAACTACAGAAATACTGTCATTTGGAAAACAGTAAATATAATACTTTATTATTCTAAAACAAATCATAACAAATGATTGACGGTTATGACTAGTAAGTATAATCTTCATGGTTACAAATAATGTACTTTGTTTCTTTTTATGAAAATGTCTCAAGTAATTTTCAGTATATTAATTTGAACATCTACTCTGGAGAATTTACAAATGTTTTAAGAGGACATTAAAAACAGTTAACCCACATGTTGGCTCTTTATAATCTCTGCTCCAAACTCTAAAGGAACAATCTGAAATGAAACATCAAGTGTTTCTATTACTGAGAAGATTCTAGAACTTTCTCTAACCATTTGTATCCAGACTGCTAATAACAAATCTTTCTTATACTATACTTAAATAACACCACTTTAAAAGGATGCAAGTATTCAAATATAAATGATACTTAACAGCATTTTAGAAACTAGAGTACATTACAATTATGTCATAAAATTTTATTTCCTGTCTATATCATCAAAAGGAAAAAAAAAACCTTGATTAACTAGTGTTAAACAAAATTATAAAGAAATACCTTTATAAAAAAATAAAGAAATATGTGACATTTAACAGTCACCAAAAGAACTTTGAATTTTAAGTGTATTATGCATTTGCTTGTCTAAAAACATGGCATACAACACTTGGCCAGGACATGCTGCTAGCCCCAGGGCTGCCGTGAGGAATGGCGTCAGCTGTCCCACTGTGGCACATCAGCATCCCAGAGACCATGGAGGGTCCTCACTGTTCCACTGAGTGGCTGCATTTGTTGAATAATTGGTAATTCTTCAATCATCTCCCTCACATACACTTTCTCTTTTCAGTGGTTTACTTTTTATTTGTCAGACACTTAACCAAGGAAAAAATGAGGGAAGCTGGGAAAGCAGATAACCAAGCCTATAACATTCACATTAAAAAAATCATGTATAATTTTAAATCAATAGGTTCTGGTTATGTGTGGCCTATTCATACCCTAAAGAATTGAGAGTAGGAGCCTTATATCAGCGAGTTCCCTCAAAATTTTTTCCTTATTTCAAGATCCACAGATGTGTTCTGGCTGGCCAAGGACCCTGAGAGGCATGTGGGATATTTCTATGTACAATACCATCTACAATAAAATTAATCCTAAAAACAAAATCTTTCTGAATTATAACCTTATTCAAAATCTGGGAGGAAAAACTTTAATCACTTTGCAGGCTGATGACGAGAACCTAATATAATCGGGCACACGGCATTTTGGTCTTCCCTTTTAAAAAATTTATTAATTGTCATTTTATTCTCCTGAGATGACATGCATGCTCCATGGTAAAACATACACGTATTACAAGTCCAAAGGCTGTTCACGTCATGTTTATGAAATAAACACATGAAAAGTAAACTACATGATAACATTGTGGGGAAAAATCATGGTTTCACTTATTTTCATAAGAGACAGGTTATGCGTGCATGACGTAAAATCTTAAAAATCATTACCTGATTGTTTTAAGGGTATTGCAAGAGATTATGTGGGAGAAATCTGTGTTAATTCATCTTCTTATTCAGTGTCAGATACTAGGAAAAAACCCCAATATTATTTTTTTAAATAGTCTTATATTCAGGCAAAATACACTTGAAAAAAATTGAACAAGTAGACATCTGCCCCTTCTTTATGATCAAATAGCAATGCCAGTGAGTTTCAAAAGAAAAAATTGGGATGAAAAAAAAATCCAAATAAAAGCCAACACTGCTATTAAGATTTTTTTTTCAACATGCCATGAGATATCTTGATTGTATATTTTCCAAAGTACTTTTTCAGCTGCATCTCCCAACCATTCCAGAGAACTGTGCCAGTTTTTCCAATGCAATAAAAGGTGCTGGACGTGGTTCTATCAACCTTCTCTTTTGGGAAGCAATATAATATTAACTCAGATTAACTTAATAAATCCAAAAAAACTAATGGCTACAACTTTCTACAAATGTCAAAAAATTATGAAGAAATCTGTTGAACCAAAAGTCTTTTCATAAGCCTCAGTAATTAGTGATATATCAGTTTAACTCACAGTTCTACTGGCCATAGTACTGGTATTTGCAATGCTTATTCATTATTAAACTGTAGTTTGAAAATACATACTATAATAATAATTTTTGAATTTTCTATATGAATTATCAAGTTTCCTTTCTATGTACCTAATATTTAAGAAATCACTACGTATTTGCTTGTATCCGATTCTTATTTAGAAACTCATTGTGGCAGTTTGAAGTTATTTTATGAATTCCAAAATGAGAAAGATTATGTTTGCGAGCTGGTCCACTCCTGTGGGCGTGAGACCTTTTTTCAATTGGACTACCTCAGTGAGGTGTGACTCAGGTTGAGTCTCTGCCCTCTCACTGGGTCTGATAATAAAATGGAGACACACCAGAAAAGAAAGCTCTGTCATTCTGATCCTGCCATGTGACAGAAAGGAGAGGCTCAAGCAGCTGAGGCCCCAGGGAGAGATGAGCCACTTGCCTGATAGCTGACAGCTGAACTCGGGAAGAAAGCGGAGCATCAGAGCCTGAGAGAAGAGGCCCAGTAAGAGACAAGCCCTATGCCTGGTTGCCCTCAGCTGAGCTCTGGGAGACGGTACAGCCCAGAGAGGAAGGCAGAGACCAGGCAGAGATTGCCCACCCTCTTGCTTCAACACTGGGCAGCTGACTTTGGTGAGAAATTTACCTCTTATGGTGCCTTAAGTTGGACTTTTCATGGCCTTGGAACTGTAAGCTTTTACCCCAAATAAATACCCTTTATAAAAGCCAACCCCATCTCTTGTACTTTGCATTAGCACCCTTTGGCAAGCTAAAACACTCATTTACTTTGTATTTGATCAATTCTGAAAGTATACTAGACCACTTTTTTACCCAAATCAAAAGCACACCTTGTCATTTTAATAGTTTGGTTACAGAAATATGTGAACATTCCTAAAGCTTTGAGGTCAAAGCCAAAAAAAAAACAACAAAAAACCAGAAAAGCAGGGAAGCAATAGGAGGAGCAGCCGCACAAAACATGCACCAAATGTAATAATACATCACAAAACGTTCGCATGTTCTAAATCACAGGCAAAACGGTAAGGGGGAGGAGGGTGCTAAGCACAAGTAAAAGGGTCTCTTACACGTCTGCCTTTGCTAGCTGGAGTACAGGATGGAGAGCGCTTCAACAAAGAAAGGAGAATACGCTACGTTACAATATTAGACAGAGACTTAGTGACGCCGTGGTACCAACAAAGTGTATAAATACACAAATAAAGCCACATCTTTTGATAGAGTGAAAGGACACTTATTTTCAGGAAAAACTGGAGGCTAGGACAGCAAAGAAACAATTGCTCAGATGACATCTAAGGTTAATAATATAGTTTTCATTGGACCATGTACAAATAATAACTCACAAAATAATGCTACATACACAAGTAATGGACAGTTTCTTTTCTGGAAAGGTTGGTGGTGGTAAATTGAAACATATGAGAGAAAAAAAGAATCTAAATTCTGATTTAGTGGCAAGCATTTAATAAAATACTTACTTAAGTAGCCCTTCTTTGGCCATTTACCTACCAAATTCTTACCCTTTCAAAGATGATTAATTTAACTGCTAAGAGCTAAATTAGGACTTCAGAATTATTGATAATGGACTAAAACAAAAGCAGTTACTACTAAAATATTGTTCATCTCGACTACGCATTAGGCTGAGTCAAGTGGGGCCTTCACCTTTCTGACATCAAAGAATTGGGAAAGTTACAATTATCGTGAAATATTTTTCAAGCTTTCGAAACTCTGTGATGCTCAAGGAGCAGAGTGTCACAAATACAAACACTACCTACTTTAGCAACTTCTTATACTCAAACCAGCCTACCATTTGTCGATGGCTTACAACACGCCAGGTACCATTGCAGATAAAAGGGATTTGGAGATAAATAAGGCATGGTCTCGAGTTTCAAGCAGTTCGCAGACTGGCAGGGAAGACATCATGCCAGCAAACGCTGTCATAGAGATGTACACAAGGCTTATGGGAACCTAGAGGAGGAAATTCACAAACTGGGCCTGTAAGTTATGGAAGTTTTAGATAAAAGCGAAGACTTCAAGAATGGGAAATATCATGCAATATCACTAGTTTTATTTTTAAAATAACTCTAGAAGATAGACAGGAACTATTATTTCTTTCTAGGAAATTGGAATGGAAGGCGTGACTTCAACACTGTCCCAGAATTAATAGGAAGCCAGAATTAGAGGAGCTTCAGATTTCTAAACAAGTTTTTGTTTTTTAGCCCAGTCTGTCTTCCATTACTGAAGCCAAGTCTCAGCTTCCAAACACTTACAATTCTTCTGTTATTAACAGAAATACCTTTCTCATCCCCCAGCCCCCAAACCAATCAACCAAACAATAAACCCATTCCCGAACCTATCATTTAATCTCTCTCCTCCCTTAATAATCGTAACAGTTAACATTCACTGTGTGCATAATATATGCAGGTACTTTCAAGGTGTTTTACATTTATTAACCTCAAATTCTCACAGAAACCCTATAAGGTAGGTGGTATTATTTCCATTTTAAAGAGGAGAAAAAGCAGAGATTAAGTAACCTAAGGTCACAAAGGTGGTAAGCAGTAGAACTAGGATTCAAATCTTCTCAGCCAAACTTCTCAAAAATGGTATACATTCACAGCCGGTGCTTCCTAATGCCCCGTTCACTTCTCAACACAATTTGGCTTCCACCAGTTTGAGCACGCTCATGAAACTACTGTAAGATCACGACACCGGACTGCATCTTCCCAAGCATGCCTGCTCTGTCTGAGGCTGCTGATCACCTCCTACTTAAAGTGCTTACTCCCTCAGCTTTCGTGATCTGGTACTTTCCTGACTAACTGCATCCTTGTCGGAACAGGGCTCTTGCTTCTTTTTGTGGAGTCCCATTCCTCCACCCACCCCTTCAATGATAGAGGTCCCAGGTTTCTGTTCTCGTCTCCATGCTGTTCTCATTTTACAGCGTCTACCTGCGGGGTGGATCTCATTCACTTTCCTCTATGCTGATCATTTCCAAATCTCTATGGCCAGTTTACTCCTCTTCCTTAAGCTTTTGACTCATAGTCAACGAGCTGCTAGACATCGCCACATGAAGTCCCTCGAGCACCTCAAACTTAAATTGTCCAAAACCAAGATCACCACCTTTCCCCTCTGTTAAACCTTTAACAAGTATCACACATGGGAGTGATTGAATCTAAATTTCAGGATATGGGATATAAAGTCAACCTGATTCTGGCCCTTCCCTGTCACTACAAACTAATTTCTCATCAATCCCTGCTTCAGTCTTTTTGCTTTCATCAAACTGAGCTGGAAGCTCCCTGGAACTAGCCCGGCCCACCTGCATCCCGACCGACTCCACTCTGCCTGCCTAGAATGTCGTCCTCTTGTCTTCGGACAACCTCAACTGTAGAGGCCCAGCTGAGGCCTTACTTCTTTAGGAAGCTTCTCTGGGACCTTCGTGGTTCAGTTAGAGAACTCTCCTTTGTGCTCCCCTTACATGCAGCCCATATCTTTTATTATTACACTTCCACCGGAATATCAGATTCTCAAGGGCAGGACACATGGAATAATGCTTAGCATAAAGCTGATACATTTCAAAATTCTCAATAAATACTGAATGGCTTCTTCTGAACCTCCACAGTGCTTAGCCTAGCTATTTCTTGGGGCATTTAACATTTTTCAGATGGTATAGTTCATAAATATGTACTTATTTTTCCTAATAATAAAATAAGCATTTTGAGGTCTACCTCTATGGCTGATTTATCTTTGTATCTGCAATTGTACATAGTATAGTACTATACATGTGAAAAATGCAAAAATGTTTAATACAGAGAAGGTTTTATTTTTCGGCTATCCTTACTACTTCTACATAGATTCCAAAGTGTGCTAGAACCATGAAAAGCTCAAAGTAAATATATTAGCACTACACTAAAAACAAAACAACATGTAAGTCTCTCAAATTTATTTCTGAATATGAAGGACAACACATTTTCTAGGCTGGCTTTGCTTAAAGCTAATAATGATAGTAAATCACCGTAGCAATAATGTTCTTCAGAAAGTGTCTACCTAGAAATTAGACATCTATTTTTATGTTTTCATGGGAAAGGGGTGATTTGTACATTTTTCTGATGTGCTCTATTTCTTTCATCCACACCCCCACACCATGGTTTTCTATAAACACTGAAATTGGCTTCATGGCAAACAATGGAGATGAGAACTTCATCTTAATATGCAATCATGTACTGCGTAAAACATGTATTTCTGCAGCAGAAGGGATCCTGGGGTCCTCAACACCTCACGCGGGAACACCTTACCAAGGAGACTACCTTACCATAGGGGTCTCGCTTCTTAAATTAACTCAACCCGTTTTATCTGCCCAATCACATCTCACACACGGTCCATTCACCACCACCTTTATATTCCCTAGAGTGAAAACCTGGTAAGCTATTCCTAGTAATGGGAGAGTGTCCTACAGTCAGGATGCTGTGATAGATACTGGTTAAAGCCACTGGATTAGGTATTCTGTAAGGTTCTTTCCTCCTCTGGAAGGTTTGATCCTACATATAGGGAAGCCCAAAGGCTAAGCCGTCCTGAGTTACAAAAGCAGTGCTGGAAATGTATTCTACTTTGCCTTGTTGCTCTTCTTGCATTTTCCCAGGGGGTAAGAAGGGATTGGTGCAACAGACAATCCCTCTCTTTTGACAAGATTACTCTTACACATAGAGAAAGTTGTCTGAACAGTGCAGCTTAAATCCAAAGCATCCTGCTCTGAACATCCTCCCATATGGCCCAAAATCCTAGCACTCACTTTAATTTTGAAAAAGTAAACATGATGAAAAATTAGAGGAAAGAGAGTGATAATATGTATTGTTTTAAATAAATAAGGGCATCATAGTCTCCATAGACTGTGTGGGAGAGTTAAGGAGAAAAAGAGAAAGTAATTTGGAAGAGGACACTGGTGGAAAAGCTCTGCCTCATCAGAGGGCAGCATGAGGGCACGTGCTCCTGGGGTGAAGAGGAGGGCAGTGCTGCTTGAAAGCAAAGACTACGTGATTTCTGTAGTCTGACTACTGTTATTCCCTCCTATACCTACAGGCTCCAGTTGCATTGGATTTTCAGGTCTTCAGTGTACTTTTCTTCCTCCTTCTATAGCAGCGAAATAGAAAAGAGAGAAGAATGGCTAGAAGAATGAGAGTCACGGGCAGAGGGCAGTCACGTCACATCGTGGACGACCACTTAGCTCGCTCTGCTTTGTTCCTTAAAGATCCAGATGCCTCACAGAAAGGGGGCTAGGGAACCTGAGCTCTACGTTAAATTTCTTGCTGAATCCAAGCATGCTGGAGATTGAACACCATGATTCAAAACATCTTTCTACTATGACTTTGAGATAAAATGGGTAACATCTCTGGGAAGGGTGGTCATAGTTGCGAACTATGAAAAGGAACAAGAAGTCTGTGCCATAAAATACAAACTGTGAATAAAAAATATTTTTAAAAATGGGAACTTACAGCTGGCTGTGCCCCTGACAGATAAACATTATTTTCCACATGGTGGAAATAATGGACAATTCCTGAGGAACGTTCAGAGTGATTCGGTAAGTGGTGGGTGGCAGGCTGGGTGGTGAAGAAGTAAGAAAGCACTGAAGTGATACTGAATCAGTGGACAAAAAGGTAAGCCAAAGAGAGATCAGGAAACGGCAGGGAGTCAGCCCTTTAACAGTAAGGAAAAAATGACCAGTATGACTGAGGGCATCACACACATTGCTCTTTACATCCTCAAACAACGTTACGAGACTATTATCATCCCTACGTGTCAGATGAGCAAACTGGAGCAGAGAAAGGTCAGGTAACTTGCCCCACATGGTACACCTAGACAGTGGTGGAGACAGGATTTGAGCCAGCTTATGAGCTTCACCAGGAAACTGGGAAAATGGAGCTTTGGAAGCAAATGAGTGAAAAAACACACTTTTAAGAGCTGAAGCTGGAATCACAAAGATTCAGGCAGCTAGGGGTTCCTTTCTACTGCTGTAAAGTTTGCGTGCATGTCTGAACGATGTTCATGCTGGGTAGTAGCGGGTGAAGGACAGGAAGGGTCCCCTGGAGGAAAAGTCACGACAGCAAGGCGGCGCCGGGAGTGCAGTCGAGAGCAGAAACAGGATGGGAACTGACTGACGTGTGCAGTCCTGCAGGATTTTTGGCTGGGAGTTAATTTACTTGCCAAAATACATACTACTCTCATGTTTTACAACTGAAGATTTTTGTGGGAGAAAAGGGGATGGAGAAAAGAGTTTGTTAGAAAGAAAAACGAAAATGATTTTCCAGTGAAAAGAACAGTTAAAATAATTTATTGAATATCTCTCTCCCATTCTTTTTTAAGGTGAATGATATTATATGGAAATACTACATTGAGTATTTTGGTATAGTGAACAGCAGATAATAACGTGCAACGCCATTGTACATCAGGGAGTTTTTTTTTTTAAATTTTTATCATATTATAGAATTAACCAGAGAAATTCTTTGTCTCAAGAACAATAAGATAGTTTCCATTTAAAAGGAAATGTGCACACTTTGGTATAACCTTTCAAACATATAAAAAATTACCCCTATAATTCAATAATTTAAAAAGACTATTCCAAATCAAAAGGTTCCTTTAGTGGAAAATTATGTTAAATAATAAGTATTCTACTTAACATAAGGAATGAAACATTTAAAGAATTTCCCCTGGTTTTAAAAACAGTTCTATGTACAATATTTGCATTTGAACTCATTTTATGTTCCCATTTCTGGAAAAAATGAATGTTAAACAGCATAGTAAAATGCTTTACGACAAAGATTATTGTGCCATTTAATGTGAGGTAGAGAGAGTGTATATGCCAGGCAATTCTGTAAAAAGAATGAATGATACACATTTAATAGGAACTTTTAAATTATTAAATCTTTAGAATTAATGCAAGAGAGAAAATGATAATGCAGTCAATTTATAGTGCATATAATGCATATGTTAACTGAAATTACTTTCCACATTAGAAATATTCTGCCAGCATTAAAAATTTACTTGTATTTGTAATGAATAAGTCTATTGGAGGATATAATAAAAAATAATACTTTTTCTGATTATACCACCAGATGGTTTGTTTTTAACCAACATAGAAATTAAATAGTAAAGTGCTGGAAAAAAAGGGGGAAAGTAAAATAGAAATCATCATGAAAAATAAAAATGAGCAATTATTTATATATGCATAGTGACAAAAATCAAACATGCATTCAAGTTGTAAGAATTGTTGAAAAGAATGGAAATAGATTCTATGATGGCCAAAGTATTTTTCAAAGTGTATTTTTTACTTTATTATGTTTAGTAATGATAAACATTTCATTATATTTACAGCAAAAAAGCATGTTTTGGCACACAGATAAATTTTCAAGTGCAATATTTCTAAAACTGACTGCATTACTAGGCAAATTTTTTATCAATTCCCTCATCTCTTTTACTGAAGGATGCATTGGTTTGAAAATCAAAGACTTACGTCATCCAAAAAATCAATCAGTGAAGATGAGGAAGAAGAAAAGGAATCCTATTTAACGAATACAGCAATAAAAAAATAGAAAATATGGATGAAGCAATTTAATAAGAACAAATAATAAATAAAAGAATTTGTAAAACAATTGAAAAGCAAATGACATTAATTCAAATAAATGGGAAAAGCAATCACTGTCACTGTTTCTCAGGAAATTTAGAAATCCATAAGCTATTTTTTAAAAGTGATTCTTTCCCCCTTTCCCAAAGGAAGGAAATATAATTCATATACTGAATTTAATAAAATGAAGCTCAATACAAATCACTGATAATCTAATTAAATGTAAGCATTTTAGAAGGTAATAACTAAAAGTAAACAACCAGATCTCTACTTATAATTCTTCTCACTAGAATATGCGCTCCCTTGAGTGAGGGGTTTTTGTCTCTTTTGTTCATTTTTGTACCTCCAGCACCTAGACTAGTGCTTTGCAAATAAATATGCAAAAAGTATTTGCTGAATAAAGATACAATCACTAAAATTTTGAGACAAAAATATACTTTATATCAACATTGATTTTTTTTCCAGCAATGAATTTAGGTACCAAGAAATAACATAGAGTTATATAATCACCATTATTATGGAACTGCCTAACAGTGTCTAAGTAACTAATATTTTAAACAAAAAGCTTTCCTTATTGTAGACTTTTTAAACAATGAACTGATTTAGAACAAGAAACAACACTGCCCTGTTGTGAGCTTTAATATTTCCACTTGTTTTTTGTTTGGTGCTATGCTTTGGGGGAAAAAGAACGTATCAAAATTATTTTAAAAGTTGGGATTATTTTGCTGTTATTGCTTCTTAGGGGAAGGGATGAAATTGCTTTTAAATTTGATAATGACTCACATGTTTAGGCTTGTCTTAGATGTTCTGTTAAATACAGTCGTGATTATAGTTTACAGGGAAATAGAGAACATATTCCTTTTCTAATATGTTTTCGTTTATGTAAGATCCTAGGTCTCACGTGGGACGCACTAAAACAGTTTTGTTGGAAGTGAATTTCAGATCATAATGCGAATTGTAAAATGACCACAGGGCGTATTTGAAAAGTTTAATACTCACTTCAAATTGATCCAGAGCATCGGAAGGCGTATTCAAAAATGCCAAGAAAGAGTGCTGTGAGTCTTGGTGCTCTATACCTAGAAGACAGCAGCACCTTTTTTAAACTGCAACAATTAAAACTAATATTCAGGGATAGATAATCTTTCCTGTCTAAATCTATTAACAACTGTTCACAAACTACTGCTTTTCAAAGATGATCAATATTATTAATTCCATATATTAAAAAACTAAAATACATTACTGTTTCTTGGAATATCATTTAATAGTTCAATTATGTCAGTCTCCACGAAATACTTGTATCTTGAGTTACTTGATTTTCTTTCTTTCCCCATATTATAATCATGTTAAATCTTTGGTAGACTTGAGAACATTTTAAAAATAGGGTCCTGTTATTTGTCTCATTTTTCTAAGTTAATTTATCACAAACAAGGTTTCTGTTTTGAAATACTCTTATCAAGCACTGACTTCTCTGATAAGCAAACAATGCATTGACAAAACGAATGTGTTTAACTGTGATAAAACTTTCTCAAGGTAACAACCTGATTTTTAAGCATTGTTTTATTGATAGAATGAATAATCCAAACCCAGTTTTTCTAAGATGAATTAAAGAAATTTCATACATATTATCTCTTGGCTATGGCATTAACTTTAAATGCCTAATTTCCAAAATAACTTTTAAAGCATATATATGATAACCAAACAGTAGTAGGAAAAGGCAGAAACAACCAAGCAAACATTTTTGATTTCCCTGTCCTTAGGAAGTGATGTGAACTAAGTTGCCTGTTTTTCATATTAGTCTCTAAACATAGACCTTAGTTACCAGATAAGGAAAAATCCAATCAACAAGTATTTATTTATTCATTCATTCATTCATTGTATCTGGTTGCATCGTTGTTTTTTCGGTGCGTCGTTTCGCCCCGCGGGGGCCTGTGCTTCTCTGCGCAGTGCATGTCTGGGACACCCCTTTTTTTTTTTTT
>JAQZBX010010205.1:0-10917 GCA_029593785.1 Cabassous unicinctus | reverse complement strand
TATATTAAGTAGTATATTATATCATAGCATATAGTGAAATTTTATTATTCTGCCAATTTTATTACTCTGAAGTATTCAAAATCCAAATGAAAGTTATAGGTTAACATGCTCTCATAAAGCATTCTGATAAGCTTGTCTTTTCTTCCCCGAATTTAGGTCTCTTTTCAAAATGACGCAGTTACTGTCCAGCGGTGTGTTATGGCGAGCTGTCCTCTGCATTGCCAGCTTTCCTACACACACTGCTCCTGCAAGTGCGGGCTGCCATCTCTTACGTGCCGTCTCCTCTCCGCACTAAACCATGCTGTGAGCTAAGACGCAATCTTAGCAAGGATGCCTTGTGCTGCTAATCTGAGCGCCTATTCAGTTTTCCTGGCCTGTTTCTGTTTTTGTTTGTTAATAAATTTAATCAACATACATTGAAAAGCTACTGCTTTTACTGGCGCTTCCCTGTGATGCAGAGACCTAACTACCTCTACCTCACTGTGATCACAAGACTGGGAAAGGACAGAGAAGCTCTTGGGCATAACATAAGCCCACTAACTCAGTAGTCGGTGATGGGCTTTGTCAGGAAAAGGAATTTCTAGTAACTTTGTAAAAAATTCAGAATTTCTTTTTATTAAGCCTTCACGTACATAATACCCACATTACTGAAAAAAAGTTTAAGAAGTTCATGTAGAGAATTATCAAGCACTCTGAGTTAGCTTTCACATCAATGGAAAAATGTTCAAGGTAAAGCTATCAAGAAAATGGTAACCTATCCTGGGAAATCCCACAGGGCAAACAATCTAAGAATCAAAGATGGAAGAAGATACTGAGATGCCAAAATAATTCATTATTGAATTGGCCTTTTAGTACTGAGCTAGATTAATATTTAATTATTTCATACATTGTTTCTTCATCTATGCTAGGAATGAATCTCCCACAAGATTTTGTATATTCTAGGGATATAAGACGTGCTAGTAAATACTTATTCAAGTACTCTTACTAAGTTCTGAATGTTAACATACATTTCCATGTCAAAGTGATTACCTCAAATTATAACAATTGAGAATATTATAAAATATATTATAAAATAATAAAATTTTCTTTCCAACCAATGTTGTGCATGAAAGAGTCCATGGCACATAAAAAACAGTCAAACGTTGGCAAATTGATTCTTTCTGTTAGTATAAAATCTTTAAACAATGTATATTAAATAAAATAAAATGACGCAGGGAATAGTTACCAAATGTGTGTGCATGTATCATATGTACAGATATATTCATAAATGAGTGCCAGAATTGGTATGTGAACGATTCTCTCACTGACACAATAAGCAAATTTTTATGTAATAAAATCTACTCAGAGTAGAACAGTAAGTCCTGGCTGACGCACACACACATACCCTTTTCAGATCTAAGCTCCTCAGTGTCCTTCATCAGTTGTTCGATTTCCGATAGTAGTTCCAAGTTCTTCTTCTCTGAATCTTTTAGTTTACTTAAATAAGGGGGAAAAAGGAAAAACGTCATTAATTTTCACTGCTGATCAGTGAGCGAGGCTGTATGTAACTGGACCGACTTGGTTTATGTATCAGCCAACAGCCTGCCGCTTACTTTAAATAGAGCGTGCTTTCCGAAGCACGGCCACCCACCCATGTGCTGTGTGGCTGATTCTGCTCCACAGCAGAAGAGCTGAGTAGCTGTGATAAAGGCTAAATGGTGTTCAAAGCCACAACTCTTTACTGTGGCACATTATAGGATGTTTCCTGACACTGAGATAAATCATTAAATTATTAAATTTTAAAATGTCATAAAGTCAAAGGTTAATTTCAGAATTCTCTTAAGACTTCTTTCATAGAGAATCATGAAAGCAGAACAAATATATGGGTAAGGTTATAATTTTCAGTTTGCCTCGTTTCCCTGAATGCACAAATGTGTAAACTCAGGCCCTGGCATAAGAAAAAAAGATCAAATTTATTCCAAATTATAACACAGAGAATGGCATTTAGCTCTTTATGTTGGGATCACTGATATTCTCCAGAAAATGATTTTTTTCCCTTTTTTACTGCCCACACAAGCATATTTATGAAAAGCATACTTTTTATAACGAAAAGTTTATAATTCAACTGGAGTGCCATATATCTGGACTCTGATTTGATCCAGAACATTAATTACTGCAGTTTAAGGAATAAGGCTTTACCCTTCAAAAACTGAATTTATGGGCCTATATAACATCTTATGAACTGAATGCTTTTGGAACCTTTGGTATTTCTAGCAACATATGGATTTTTATTTTTATGTTTGCGTATACTGACTTATACTGGAACCATGTTTATATCCAATCCAATCATGGTTATCATTTTATCATTTATGTATTCTACCACCGTGATAAGAATTGAGAGAATGTATTCATTATTTGACTGCCCCAGAGATTGAGGGGTGTCCTTTTTGAATACATAAAGGAATGTAAAAAGCAATAATTATAATTAAAATATATGACACCATTATGAAATTTACTATCAATAGAATCTACATTTGTAAAAGGTCTGCAGTAGAAATTGCAATTTTCAAATGACTATATTCTGGTTGATTACATATTGCATCTTTATACTAAAATGGTGTTCTTGAACACTGAATTTAAGAGAATAAAATTTTAGAATCAACTACATTTTACAAATTCGGGGAAAAGTAAATAATGAGATATTAATTAATACTGTTAATTCTACTTTATGGAGAACAGAACAAGACTATATTAAAATTTTATCACTACATTCAACGGTTGAAAGTATTTATTCATTTTGAAATTTTTATAACTTTTTCTGGTTGCCACTTTTTTTTTTCTTTATTAGAGAAGTTGTAGGTTTACAGAACCATCATGCCTAAAATACAGGATTTTCCATATGCCACCCTATTAGTAACAATTTGCACTGGTATGGAACATTTGTTATGACTGATGATAGCACATTTTTATAACTGTATTATTGACTATAGTCCACGGTTTAACTTAGGGGTCACTGTATGTTTAGTGTAGTTCCATGCATTAAAAATTTCTTTTATTGTTACCATATGTACAATCTAACAATTCCCCTCTTAATCACATCCAGATCTATAATTCAGTGCTATTAATTACATTCACAATGTTGTGCTACTATCACCACCATCCATTACCAAAACTTTTCCATCATTCCAAACAGGAACTCAATACATTTCTTTTTTTTTTTTTCTTTTTTTAGGAGGTACCAGGGATTGAACCTGAGACCTCATATATGGGAAGCAGGCATTCAACCATTGAGCTACAACCGTTCCCAAGAACTCTACACATTTTAAAAGCCTTAACTTCCCATTCCCTATCCCCACCACATTCCCTGGTAACCTAAATTCTAGATTCTGAGTTTGAGAGGTTGTCACTTTTTTTTTTTAAAAGCAAGGGACAGAGACCATGGGATTGCAGCCCCCCCAAATAGAGGTGGCGTGGTCATCACCATCCCAGAATCCTCAGGACTGGGGAATGAACTATGGACTAAAGTAGACTTACTGGTGTTCTACTATAGACTTATTGTGATTCTAGCAGTGGAAGAAATTATATCATTGATGTGGAGGCAGCGGCCACTGGAGGTTCTGAGGGCAGGGAGAGGGAAAAACAGGTGTAATACAGGAGCATTTTTGGGATTTGGGAATTGTCCTGAATGACACTGCAACGACAGATACAGGCCATTATAAATCTTGCCATAATCTACAGAATTGGGTGGGAGAGAGTGTGAACTACAATGTAAGCTTTAATCCACGCTTAGTGACAATGGTCCAAAACGTGTTCATCAATTGCAATGAATGTACCACACTAATGAAGGATGTTGTTAAGGGGGGGAAATGTGGAAGGTGTGGGGAGCAGGGCATATGGGAATCCCCTATATTTTTTCTGTAACATTTGTATAATCTAAGTATCTTTAAAATAAATAAATAAATAAATAAATTTAAAAACAACCAAACAAAAAAAACAAAGGGCAGGAAATTAAATATGTAACTTTTCTTCAAATACCCTTTGAAAAACTTAAATTATTCTAATAGGACTATATTATTCAATCTCACCATTCTGTTATGATGTTAGATGCTTTAACTTTATTCAGCTCTTCTTGGATGGCTTGTTTGGCTCTTATTTCTGCATCCAGAGCAGACTGCAACTCCAATCTAGCTGACATATCCAGTTTTGCAAAACGACGCATCTTCCAGGGCATATCCTAAGAAATAATATGACTGTGTTTTTTAGCTCCAAACAAATTTATTTTTAACATTTAAAGTTAGAAATCAAAGTGAATTTGGAAGCTACCCAAAAGCACTATCTTTCTCTCATAACAGAATAGAGACATCACTTATGAAAATACATTATTTTTCATTAAATTCAGAAATAACTGTAAAGACTCACATATAAATGAGTTCATTTTTAATAGTTATTACCAATAATGGCTACCCATACACATTACAGTTAAGCAGCTATCTTTTATGTTTTCCTAGACTGGAAAAGACCAGGGCTAACTGATTTCTTATGAAAATTTTTAGTAGATTAAAGTCTAGAAAAATAGATATAAGTAACGAGATTTATCATAGTGGTTTTTGAGTTTTCTTTTTTTCTAATATAAGCCTCCATGCAAAATGGCAGAGCTTACTGTTGCTCGTGTACCCAAGCTGGAATTTCTTAAAGCTTCCAATTCTTCAGTCATTTTAGACGCTAAGGCCTGAAGATACCCTCGTGCATCCTTTTCATCACTGACCCTAGAATACACATATTCACACATATAAAGACGGAGATAAAGCACAAAAGTAAAACAAAGAGAAACACTTCAGTGAGATACACATTATCTTAAAGAAAAAAGTGACGACTGACAGAAATTTAAAGATGTTTTAAAATCTCTTCCAGCATAAGGCCTCCCACACTATTACCAGCTGCCAGCGGATGACAAGAGGACGACTGAACTGTTCAGTTGTCTACACATTAAAGCTGGCAGTGTTTGGGGAAGTCAGAGTTACTCATAGCTGATAAACTGGTAAAATTTCACCTCGATTAACGTTCTGTTAGTCTAACATTAAACACACACAAGAATTTCTAAATACTAAGATTTCTCAGTAACTGGGTTCTGCCATTTTAACTTGTAAAAACACAACACACTCTTTGTAAAACTGAACTGTACTAAATTTAGAAAGTTTAGTTTAAAATAAAATATTCTGCCAAAATTAGGGTTGTATTGTAATAAAGCTCTTATTTTCTAAACTGATCAATAAAATAAGAGAAAAGATTAAAATCTACTGGAATTCAGTTTCTATTTACTGTCTTTCAGGTATCCAGCTGATGCAATTATTAGGATTTTATATAGAAAGTTTTCAAATTATATCAATAAGATAAAAATTCCAAATTTTAGAATTTTTGAAAAGAAAGCTTGCATTTGTTTTATTTCCTTCAAAACACAGTGGGATGGGGTGGGGAAGAGAAGCCTCAGCATGTTATAAAAGATGGCCCTATTTGCAAGAAAAATGAAAACATTGATAGAAAGAAAGCATAATTGTCAGAGACAAACAATGGAGTTGAAATTTTCAATGCTCAGAAGTATATACTAATATACTTTTGGGAAGACAGATGGCTCTTGCACAGGCTGGCTGTTTTCACAGATAAAATCCAGGCCACTGAGCTATGACGAAAGCACATCTTAGGTAAGTCAGTATGTATCTGTGATGTGTACGGCTGGAAGGTCTAAATCTTGAGCCTTACTTTAGCATCTTTTAGAATTTAAGCTCCTGAAGAGTCAAATTCATACATAGCTCTAAAAGAGGCCCTTTAGCAGGGGTCTGGTACTCTCTCTTCTCAGCTGAGAGTGTGTTTTGAAGTACAAGCAATAGAACCATTGTAAGAAGTTGTGCTGGCCAGTGATGGCTACATATTTCAAGGTATTATATATGTACATATTTTAATGTTTTGTTTTTTTTTAATAAAAAAGGCTTTAGAAAATATTTTAACAAAAAATTTGTGTAGTATCAGGAGGCTATTTCCTTTTAAATTCTTTAACTTTAGCCACCACAACTGACCAAAATATTTTCATTAAATTATCCAATCTATAATATAAAGAATAAATGGGGATGAAGGAAGATCATCTTTTGTAGAGTACATAGAAAGACACACAGAGGAACAATGAAAACGGTATTATCACTTGAATGGCCGGCCTCAACTGGCCCTGGCTTGGTATCTCCCACAGCTCAGAGATCTTGGCTTATACCCATTTCCAGGAATCTGTGAAGTCCACTGTGTTTCACTAACATTGGAAATCAAGTAACTTCTTGTAAATTGCTTTAATGTTGTTTGAAAATTTATATGAGATGTCTCTTTTTCAGGGCTACAGAGAATTAATGCAAAGAGTAAAAACAACAACAAATCAGAGAGACGGTCAGCTACAGAACTCATGCCATGTAAGTTCCCCTGAGCCTCCCGTCCCAACAATTCCTTTTCTTCATAATCATTGCTGTTTGTCTATTTCCAACTCTAATCTTTAAAAACCTCATTCACCCCCGGCCCCACGTTATCTCTTGCCCCTTGCTTCTAGGCTATATGGTTAAGTTTACTCATACTCATTCTTTTTTGCCTTTTTTTTTTTTTTTAAATAACAGTTTTCAATGCATGTCAGCTATCTTTTTTTTAGGCTAAATCATTCACGTGTATTCTTAATCCCACAATTATTATTACTATACACAACTAATTTTCTTCTTTACCACATCTTATATTTTCAATTTCATTATTTCTATTGAATTCTTCAAACATGTACAGACCTTTCCTAACCCAGAAAAATTCTCTGTCCCAGTTTCTCCAATCCCCAACATCCTATTTCTCTCTCTCTTTCACTGTTGCACTGTTTATACCTAATTGCTCTAGTATTTAACCCTTCATTCACTTCTGCTAAAATCCTTGAAGTCTCATTAAGGCTTCAACTATTTTGCTGAAATTAAACTCTATTAAAATAACTGCTCAATTACAACAGACCAACTCAGATCTATTTTTCGCTCTTGGCATATCTGATGTCTTTGAAATAATTAATCGAGAAATATTTATTAAATACAGACTATTATGTTGGGCATATTAGGAAGGCAGAAGAAGATTTATAAGATATGATCTTTGTAAAGTTGGGGAGATAGGGCATAGTAGAGCAGTTAAGACCTTAAGATTCTTGAGTCAAACAGACCAGAGTTCAAATCTCTGTTCTGCTGCTTACCAGCTATCTGACTTCAGACAAGTCAGCTGCTCTAAATCTCTATTATCTCGCCTGTAAAAAGGGGGAAATAGTAATACCTACTTCATAGTACTGTTGTGATCATTAAATGAGACTATGTGTGAAATTTTAGCATAATGCCTAGAACATGTTTGAATAAATATAAGCTATTATTACACACAAATGAAGATTCTCAATAATGTGGATGGATTTAAAAAGAATCTGAAGACCTTCATTACTGAAACACATCCCTGATTACGAAACATTTACTTGATTCTTACAGAGCTGTTTCCTCTACTTCTAATACACCGTTCTCACCATTGCCCTTTTCTTTTTTTTCCTTACAAAGGTCTCAACAATTTCTATGAACTTATCACTATGAATTAAACTCCCAAATTTATAGGTCTAACCCTAACCTTTAAGCCAGCTTTCAAAAGCAAGTCGGAAATCGCCATTTAAATGTCTAGGGTCGTCTCAGTATTACAAACTAAAAGTGATCTTTTCCTTTCCCCAATGTTGGCTTTCTCTCCTGACTTTCCTATTCCTACACCATCATTTTCTTATCCTCTCTAACTCAGAATCCCAGAAATCCTAATTCTGCACCATCTCCTGCTCCCTTACTAGTAATTAAACCCAACAGATTCCTCTTTCCTAATGTCTCCCCACTTGCTCACTTTCCCCCACTCTCCTGCTTCATCCTCAGCACCACTGTCTGCGGTTATCTTCCTGACACATCATTTTAATCAATGTCATTATCCTTTGCAAAACCCTTCTTCTTCTTTTTTGCTTATAAATGATGCTCAAATTCTTACCCAGTATTAATGGTAATTGTGCTATTCTTTACACAAATTCTTTAATTCAGTCAAATCAGTTGTAGGATGCTTTATAAAATTCAGTGTTTAAACATGATACTTCAACTGAGTACACTTGTCCTTCCTGAGCACCTAGTCTGGGACAATTCTCTCTCCACTGTGTTTTCACAAATAACCAGTATCCGTATAATACATAAGGCAATTTAATTTTGTAACTTGTCTCCAGACCTGGTCAATAGTTTTAATGTTAAGTTATAAGCTACTTGAAAGCAAAGTACTACATTTTATAGACCTTTCTATCTCCTGCTGTACCAGAAGAGTTTCTTACATGTAAAAAGCGAGCCTTTGTTGCCAACATATTTCAAAGAGAAAAGGTGAAGTCCCCTGGTGTGCCAACGTGAGAAGGGCCCTGCTCTCTTACAGGGTCAGAAGTCCCTAGGAAACGGGTATTGCATGGAAAAGGTGTAGGGGCAAGGTAAAAAGGCCATCTGAAGTGCTTTCAAATGAGGCTGTACACACAGCAGTGTTTCTATTAAAACTGTCAAGTTGTTCAATGTTAACATTTAAATTATTGTGCATCACAAGCTTCTACAGCCTCGTTTTGGCATTAGTTCACTTTTTAATGACCTCTATAAGCTTTGACCTTTATAAGCTTTGATATTATATCTCAGAGAGTTAACTTTCAAATAAGTGAGAACAGGGAATACATCTTTCACTTTTGGTGAAGTAGGTATTCAATCATTTGTCTGATATGTTACAATCCATTTCTAAATAACAGCTTTATACCAAGTTACTTCCTTGTTTTTCTGATTTGTTCTGCATATTTCACTTGAATGTAAAGAGTACAGAAGAGCAGTCTGTGGCATCATATAAAAACTCTCATCTTCATCCTTTCTACTAACCTTTCTAGAGAGTCTACACATAAAGCCTCCTTCCTTTCCCAGTACCATTCCCCACTCATCTGAACCCTGAATGCCAGTCGCTGGAGAAGAGCACTGGTCTAGAATGTTAGGCTATGGCCACACCAGCTTTGTCTTCTGCACAGTCATTTTCAGCTCCACCTTAATTATAAATTTGATTATATAATAATGGATTTACAAATGAAAAATCATAATTTTTGATATTATAGACTTGGCTAAAGATTAAAATGATTTTGCTTCAGAAGTGCAGACTTGAGAACATGGATGTAAATTAAACATCAATGAACCGTTAACTGTGCTGGTTGGAACATAACCAAATTTCCACAATTTGGGCATTTTCTTTAACCTATTCACAGAATGATTTCATAAGCCAAAGACGAGTTAAAATAAGAAATCTGCAGTTAAGCCAATATTAAAATACTTGAGTCATCTGGGAAAGATTACTTAAAAAGAAAGTGTTTGCTAACTTTTAATTTATATAAAAAGGAAGCTATAATCTGGTATAAGAAAAATGGAGGGAAGCGGGTGTGGCTCAATCGGTAGAGCTCCCATTTACCATATGGGAGGCCCTGGGTTCGCTTACCGGGGCCTCCTTGTGAGGGCAGGCCGGCACGCGCGGCGCCGTCGGCTGATGCAGCAGGACCTCACAGCAAGGGGGAGATAAGCAGACACAGAAAAAACACACAGCAAATGGACACAGCAGACGCAAGCAGCAAGGGGGGGGATAAATAAATAAATAAATAAATCTTTAAAAAAAAAGAAAAAAAAGAAAAAAGAAAAATACTTCAAGAACCAAAATAAGAGCAAAGGAAACTAGAATTCCCAAAAAATGTTTGGTCTATAGATATATGAAGAAATTTGTTTTGATACAAATTAGGCATTCATGGTATGTCAAAAGAGTAAGAAAAATTTAAAAATAAATATAAAAAGTTAAGCTATGTATTTCTATTTAAAAATAAAGTCACTATTAGGTTCTACTTTTCCTATGTATTGTAAAAATATGCAAATTTTTACAAGAATCAGACTGATGATTTAATGAATGAATATGAGGGTTACCAAAATAATTATTCCAAATTAAACCCCAAGAGCTAAAAGCAACAGTTGATAAAACAAAACTGTAACCATTCAAGGTTTTTAATATACCATGTGTGAATAAATCTGTTATAATTATGAAAGAAGGTAATAGCACAGCATCTTCAGCATCTAATTTTTTTCTCCAGAATTTGTTAAAATGATCACAAATACAGCTATTTTGAACTCAGAAAGGAATATCTGTAGCTCGTGGGTGAGCTTCTACAGTTCTTAAAGGGTCAACTCTATCTTAGAAGAGAATAACATTTTCTTGTCTTAGAAAGAAATGCCAGCTTTTAATGAAGCTGTGGTGTTAGGAACAGAGGAAGAGAACATAAAACATGGAAGAATACAAATGACAGATCAGTAATAAAACTGTGCTTTTCAGAGTAACTTAGTTTGCAGAACAAACAAATGTGATAAAGAAACATGTTAGTAGCCTCCTGGAGTTCACACCAACTTTACCAGACGTCCACAATCACCAACAAAAACATACATTTAAAATAGTACTCACCACTGAATTATTTCTGTGATCTGGGCTTCCCAATGTGCAACTGATTCTTTCTTGTCTGCTAGGTTTTTCACCTCTTCTTCTAATTGCTGGCTGCGTATACTTAAGTTCTCATACAAAGTAGTGAGCTGAAAGGCAGTTTTAAGACATGTCTGACTGTTAGGATCAGGGCTTCAAAGCGTTCAGATGCCTCTTGCTAAATCCGAGAGCTCATCTTCCGCTCAAAAACGCTTATCCTCCTGAGCTCTTATCATTCACATCCTTCCAGTAATCAAATGTGGGAACCTCAACTACTCTCTGAATTCTCCTCCTTCTGATTCTCTCTCAGCGCCTACACTGAATTGGTTCCACTTGTGAACATTCTTTTGCCTGAAGAACTCC
>JAQZBX010010204.1:0-44653 GCA_029593785.1 Cabassous unicinctus | reverse complement strand
TTTTTTTTTTTTATTGTTGGTAAAAATCAAAATTTTTCACAATACATGAATGGATAAGCAAAATGTGGTACATACATACAATGGAATATTACTCAGCTGTAAGAAGGAATAGAGTGGATGATTAAGTTTTGATTAGGGTGTTAACTGGGCCACATCAGTAGGGTATTGAGCCCCACCCCTTGGTGGGTGGGGAATCAAATATAAAAGGCAAGGCAAAGGACAGAGGGAGCAGTTTTTGAGAAGCAGTTTTGATGTTGGAGTTTTGATGTTGGAGAGAAAGCCCCAGGAGAAAAAAAGTGAGCCGTTCACCTGATAGTCTACAGCTTACCTTGTAGAGGAACCAGAGGAGCTAAGACCAGAGAGAAATGAAGCCCCAGGAAGAGAGGAACCCAAGAAGCCTGAACCCTGGCAATCATTGGCAGCTGTCTTGCTCCAACACGTGGCAATGGACTTTGGTGAGAGAAGAAACTTAATGCTTTATGGCCTGGTATCTGTGGACTTCTACTCCAAATAAATACCCTTTATAAAGGCCAACCCATTTTCGGTATTTCACATTAGCACCCCTTTGGCTGACTAATACAGGGCCCCTCTCTCTGGGCCTGAAAACCAGCCCAGGCCCAGGCCTTGTAGCTCTGAGAGAGGAGCCACCCCCCCTGTGTCTGAGCTCTCCCTATTCTGCGCCCAGGACTGAGGAAGAGGAGGCACCATGAAGTGTGTGCTGGTCTGGAGTTTCCTTTTGTCAGTTTTCCATTGAAATATTAACTATAATGCAAAGCACAGAAATAAACCCTCATATTTACAGCCAGTTTAAGTTTCACAAGGGTGCCAAGTACATTCAATGGTGAAATAATCTCTTCAACAAATGATACAGAAACAACTGGAAATCCACATGCTAAGGAATGGATTTGGACTTTTACCTCTCACAATGTATAAAACATTTTTTAAAATGTATCAATGAAATAAATATTACTATTCACAATATAAAATTCTTTGATAAAACATAGGATATAACTTTGGGACCTCCTTTTATAAAATGGATTGTTAAATTTTTACCACAAATACATGAGCAATGAAATTAACAATAGTTAATTGGACTTCATCAACATAAAAAATTTTGTACATCAAAGGGCTTTATGAATAATGTGAAAAACAGCCTATTTAATGGGACAAAATATTTTCAAATCATATATATGATAAAGTTTTAATTCCTAGAATATATAAAGAAATCCTACAATTCAACAACAAAAAGACAAATAACACAAAATTGGCCAAATTATATGGATAGACAGTCCTCCAGAGAAGATACACAAAAGGCCAACATCATTGACCATCAGAGAAATGTAAATCACAACTGCATTAAGGCTTTTGGCTTTTGGTTTGGAGGAGAACAAGGTGCAACTTTGGTCATCCCAAACCCATGTTCATCCAACATCAACACACTCTGCCTTGCAGTCCAAGTTCAAAATTCCCTACCTGTGGTACACTGATGGGGAAGTTGGTGCCATATTTGCCTTGGAACCCAAGTTGAGCTCCATGTGTCTGTCTCCTAAAATGTTTTGTGAGTAGATTGGCATAGCCACTGGTGACTGGAAGGGACTAAGCATTATGGTTAAATGACCATCCAGAACAGACAGGCACAGATTGAAGTGGTAGGTTCTGCCCCTACAGCGGTCATTGAAACTCTTAATGAAGCACTCACAAAGTAGCAATAAAGCATTGAGTTCAGTGGAAATATAATTTTTTTATGATATATAATATTACTAAAGAATATGGCACCAATTGTTAGCCAGAAAACTCTCTAGAACTTTTAAAGAGATCCTAATGACTACACAGTCTGTGGGCCACAATGTTGATGGTTATCACCATGATATAGATGACATCAACAGTGGTACAGTGCAATGCCTAGGTAGTTAGGAAGTACAGAGAAAAATATTTCAATAAAAGGTTACTTGACAACACCACATACAAAAAGTATTCTTAAAGAAAAATGGAAATATAGCATGTTTTGTTGATGAATTACAGAAATGTTTACTCTTATATATTGTGCCTGGAAATAACTGATGCAATCACTGTGGAAAACAGTTTAGTGAATTCTTAGAAAGTTAAAAGCAGAATTGCTATACAACCCAGCATATCATACCCAGGTAGGATTTGATGGCCAAGCCATGGAGATTTTGTGGGCTGGGTATTCTTTCTGGCCATTTTCCAAGGTAGTATCTGTGTAGTGGCAGACACAGCAATGCTGCTGCAGTGCGCTGGACATGTCAGCCTTCCTTTCCAGAAATCTGCAATGTTTATTGCAAGGTGCAGTTAGAGAAGTCCAGGAGAGTTGCAGGAGTCTGGGGGCTTCTTGGTTCCTCTGAGAATTTTCAGGGTTCATGTCAACATGCAGTGGATGCACTGAGCTTCCAAGACTTGGGGTAAGGGTCAAGGGAGTTTTTAGCATTTAAATGTGATGGGAGTGAGACACACCACACAGTCTCCATGAATGGGATTCACCATCAACAATGACAACACCAGAAACAGCTCTCCCTGCAGTTGAGCCACCCCCATGCTGAAGACATAAGGAGGGGAGGCCAGTGTACCACAGTCACAATGCCCTGCAGGGAGTATTCTAGACACTTGCACAAGAAGGCCCTGCCCCTGGGGCAGGTGCAGGGGGTTGGTGAGTGGCTTCCTGTTTCCCTGTCATATCTTTGGTTTATGACCTGCCAACAAATTTTCCCAGGAACCCCCTGCTTTACATGATCCTTTGTTGCTGAACCTGAAAATTCTCATTTTATATGTGTTAAAGATTCTTCCAGGATCAGAGTAATAATGCATGGCTGTGGGCCATAGAGAAAGGGCACAAGGTAGGCCAGGAGGCTGTGGGTCCTGAACAGTAACAAGTCTCTGGACAAGACACTGCCCTGGCTGCACAATGTATAGGAGGAATATGATTGGACAAAAGAGTAAGGTGAAAAAGCACACTTGTTCTTTTTTAAAATGTAAAAAGAAAGTCATTTACATATGAGTTGTTCTGTGTACACATACTTCTGTGGAAAACATGCATTTTTATTTATGAAAAGGTGAATCAGGAAAGATTGTGTCTGATATATACAAAAGATAAATGAAGTGACAAAACAGTTTAAATTATTATAATTATATATATATTATAACACAGCTTTGAGATAAATTGGTGACATTTGTTAACAGATTATAAGATTTGGAGCCAAGCAAGAGAAGTTGGTAAAAGAAAAGTACTATAAATTATCTTCTAAATTAAATTCAAACCTTATATAATGGCTGTTTTTTTTTTTTTAATTAAAGGGTTAGTAAATGTTAAGATAGAAATTGCAGGCAATATTCTTAATCTAATTAATCTGTAAACTTGTGTAAGGAGAAATCATGGGCAATTTAAGAATTTCTGAAATGCCAAGAGGCATTTCAAGTGATATTCACAACTTTTTTCCCCTGGCCTCTCACTTGATACTTGGGGAAGAGAGCAGGGCAGGGCAGGAGACCAGAGAGATCTCCAGGTGGCAAAGGGCATCCAAGTGGTAATCAAATGCACTGGGACAGGTCTATCACCACCATCCACACAACACCTTCACTAATCAGGATCAAGAATCTTAGGCTGTGGAAAAGTGACAAGAAGCTCTCATGGACACGAGAGAAATAATCTTTCTTAATATGGAGGGATAGAAGCCAATCCCTCTTTCCTTAGTGGAGGGGCAGAAAGTACATGTTGCCTGCACAGAGACCTGCACTAACATGAAACAGAAGTCTGTAGAGCCCAGGGATGGGCAAGAAGTAACCTCATGCCCAACACACAACATGGACAATATTGCAAAGTTGGGCAACTATAGGGACATCCCACAACTAGCCAGCACCTACTCACCAGCACTGTGAGGATGTCTTCATAGAAATAGCTTTGCCAGCCACAGCTCAGCCTGAAGACAACTGTAGCTCTGGCCAGCATGTCAATTACAACTTCAAAAAGGACTCTGAGACAAAACCATGAGTGAAAGCCAGTGCAGAATTCAAGCCCCATAGAAAGTGTTAGATAAGTAATACTCTTGTTTAAAGCTACCAAGTTTGAGGTCATTGGTTATGCAGCAGAATATATCTTGCTAATGCCATTTAATAACATCTAATATAACATAGTAGGAACAAATGGGAATGCATCTGACAATTTAGTGGTAATCGCAGGTCAGTTGTTTGGGGCTTTTTTTGACAATCAAATAATCATTTGTGCTTTAAATCCAAAACAGTATCATGGCCTCCTACATGCTAAACTATTTGAAGTTCTTTACCCATGGTTGCCCAGGTGATTTTAGGAAACTTTGAATTTTCCTTTATATATAAAGTGAGGCAAAGCACACCATGTGAACTTGACATTCCTAAATCCATATACTCCATGCATACATTTTTTTTCCAAGCCAAACTGTATCCAGCTTTTATTAAAGATACTTTTCATAAACAATCATGGCATTTCAGGCAGGACATGGGCAGACAGTTAACAGTATACAACAACTTTCAAACTCCCTTCTTCAATGGACTACCAAAATCAGAAAGCCACTATAAAACCCAGTGAAGTCTTCATTTGATGCTCTCAACAGGGGAAGTTTAGAGCAAGGTTTGACATTTCACATTTAGCATGTTGTTTAACGACTTTTCATGAGCTGACCCTGACTTTCAGGAAATGAAAGGAAAACAGCAGAATTATCCACAATCTGAAAAAGGAATTGCTACTCTTTTGAGGGATGCCATTTCCATGGCATCACTGGAAAGTCCAGATTGCCTGACATTCTCATAACCAATTTTTTTTGGGTAAGGCTCCAACAGGTCTCTGGGTTTAAGGGAGTCAAGTGTATGCTGAAGGCAGAGAGAAAAGAGGTCATGAGGACATAAAAACAAATTTTAGTTTCTCCACACCACAAGGCATCTGTGCCAAGGTGAATGTTTATCAAACATCAGGGATTCCCTTCTCCTAAGAGTAAAGAGGAAATATCTCAGAAAACTAGAGGTGAAAGGTGTTTTCTCCCATATTAATCCAGCTTCAGAGATATTCTATTAGTGACATTTGCCCCTTCCCCCAAAAACAACAATGAAGTGTTCTGTGTGCTAACAACATAGCTTTAAAAAAAAAAAAAAATTCTGCATTTTTATAAAACTTGATAAAGGGGCGGCGGGAAGTGGGCCCTGGGCGCGGGGGTGCAGCGGTGCGCGGGCTGGGCTCGGTGCAAGGGTCGTCCTCGCCGGCGGGCCTAGGGGCTGGGCTCCCGCCAAGAGCTGGTTTTGCAAACTACCAAGTTCCTTCTACCTTATGCAGCCGAGCTCCCGGCTCCTCCAGGCCCTGCGCCGCTCAGCGCGCATCTCCGCAGCCTTCCTCCCTGCGCTCGCTGGGGGCCCCGAAGCAGGCCTGGCGAGGTCTCCATACATTTTAATATATCTCCTTCCTACCCAAAATTGATAAAATCCATGATAGTTCCGGAACACTCTCCTTTCTTATAGGATTATCCATAAGACTTCTCATACATTAATTCAATCAATTTTCTATCAGTGTCAAATAAGTAAGGGAGAGAACTGCAAAAGAGTTGTCCCCATGCACCCTGTGTAATCACCTTATCCTGCTCCCCTCTTATAGCTTCAGGGCCACCCACATTTAAAAAGATCTTCAAGTCATATAGGCAAGGAGGTGCCTTAAGGTGGGACAAATTAGTCTGATTTCTAACTCTGGGCTAGGGGCTGAGGGAGACAGAATTTTCAGGGAGAAAACAATGAAATTTCTGTGACTCTTGCTTTGCCTGTTGTGGTTCCCCCATGTGATATTTCCCAGGATTTCAGAAATAGGACCATGGACTGTGGTGACTGGTTGTGACTCTCTGTAGTTCTTGTATCAGGTGTCCTGTCTGAGATGCAGCTGCAGGAGTGAAGCCCAAGACTGGTGAAGCCCTCATAGATCCTGTCTCTCACCTGCTTTGTCTCTGGATTCATTACAAGCACTGGTTGCTGCTGGTATTGGATATGCCAATGCCCAGGGAAGGGATTGCAGTGGTTGGGGGAGATGTTACAATGGAAGCATGAACTACAACCCTACAAATCATCCTTCAAGAGCCACAGCTCCATCATGAGAGACACATCCAAGAGCCAGTTTTCTCTGCAGCTGAGCAACGCAACAGCCAAGCACACAGCCAAAGCAGTACTGTGCAGGTGACATGGTAAGGGGAAGTCAGGGGGAGACCAGACACAACTCTCCTCCAGGGTGTTCAGGAGTGGGGTGGGCTGCAGGAAACCTCAGGGCCACCATAGCAGGTGTGTGACCTTCCTAGAGCAGGTCCCATACCTGGGACACAGAGTATTTGTAGGAAGGAAGACATTATTTGGTTTTTAGTTTTGGGAGTTTTTTTCCACATTTGATCTTGTTTTCATCCTGTATGAGTGACTGGTTTTCTCTGGGAGTCTCTCCTCCTTCCTGCCTTCCTGCTCCCTCTTTCTCTTGTAAAGAAGAATAAAAAGCTATGGTTTCCTTCCAGTGATACTAATGTGAGAGATCCATGTAATGTGTGAATGTGTGTAAGTATATGTATGTGTTTCCATATGTGTAAATATAAATATAAATATATATATATGTATGTATGAGTGTATCTCTCAGTACATATATGTATATGTGCTTGCATATTTATGTACATAAATGTTTGTATGTATATGCATAAGATTACACATACACAGGTGTAAGTATATGCATTTGCACATAAATATGCCCCATTACCCACTGCTGGAAGGGCTGGATGCTGAAAGCTTAGAGCTGCTTCTTTCTCTGGAGAATCACCCTCAGCCAAGCAAACTCCCTAATCAACTACCACCACCCCTGCTCCACACCTGTTACAGCATCCTCAACAAGTCAGTTTAGGGAAATTTCTTTCAATGACACTAATAAAATACAAGTGAATTTTTTGGATTACAAAAAGGAAGAAGTTGCATTGTCTGTGTATATTTTGATACAAATTACACCTTCTATAAACATAACATCTCTGCACATGCACCTCCATGCCTGGGAGATGCAGTCTGAGGAGTGATGTCAGCAACAGCAGAGAAATGACAATGCCTCTGTGGGTGAACCCATGATATCCAGGGGAACCACCTGGAGAATGCCCCCCTTTCCTCACTATGAGGTAAGATGAGCAAGAACACAATGGGAGCAGTGCTAGGTCTGCAACGGACAGGGACAGGGGGAGTGGGGCATCTGCTTACCCATATTCTAGTTAAAGATCATCCCCACCCTAAAGGATAATATTCAAATGAGGTCCCACACACCAGTGAAGGTCACAAGAATCACAGCTGGTGAACACATGAGTGTGCTGGCTTTGTGGAGGAATGTAAGATGTGCTGATGAAAGCATTCTATAAGCCTAAATACTTTAAAAGTAATAGCACACTACAGAAGTTTCATGATTTTGGAAGAAAAGTTAATTGATATCTCTTGCCATAGACTTCACTTGAGGTGTCTGAATATGCCACAAGAGAAAGGAAAGCAGGATCCTTGGTGAAAACTCTTTTGGATGCCAACTCCCCTTGCCCTTTAAATGCAGAATGCATGTAAACACCACCTAGTGGTCTCAGGTGATATCAAGGGATAAGGTAAACTGGGCAACCAGTTCTCAAGCACTACCTTCAAATACTAATGCCCCTTCTTGGACTATATCAGGGATGTACATTGTGTGCTGATCCACCTTGACCTGCTCATTATATTATAACTGTTCTCATATCCCTGAGTATCTGCTGCCCACATCTCTCCCTTTAATGCCAAATACCAAATAGAGTTGGGTCCAAACAAGATATGTGAATTCTAGATAGCATAAGCAAGAAAAATTATAGCTGTAACTACACACACATGTGCACAAACACCAAGACTTTGAAAATAGTGTTAAACCATTTGAGCTCACGTATACATGACTCTGGATGTTTCTGGTCACTGCATTAGCAGGATTTGATGGCCTTTCCTCTGAAATTAATTACCAGCTGCATAAGTCTCTAGGTGTGGTTTGACCCCACAATGCCCAGTACTTGTGAGAAGGAGTTGCATTAGTCTATTGTAGACAGGTGTCAACCCATGTCAAAGTTACCCATAAGCAGGGAACATGGGAACCTAGTTCACTAGGGTTCTTTAGTCCTACTAATCTAATTGGGGAAGGGGAATGAAGAAGGGGGTATGGGAGGCAAGCAGTAGTCAACACTGCACAAAGTAACCTCAAGATCAAGGAGAATATAAGGGATCTGGGTAAAGCTCAGTGTTGTCAGTATTCTTCAGTGTCTTCATTTTCACATCCAAAGGAGTTTAATTTCCATTGCTTAAATTACAAGTGAAAGCAGGAGTGTAGAATAATTTTATTGCAAGTGTAAATTTCTTATTTTGTGAATTGCCCCCCCAAAATCCTTTGTCCTTGAACACCTATAGTGTTATATTTGTAAATGCTTGAATAAAGGACATAATGAAGGTTTTTCTACACCTTTTGGGTCAGGCCCACTCTGCCATGACAACTCAAGCCATCTTGTCCACATTCCTGAGTCAAGTGCAATTTGGTGCCCACCACTGACCCTACCTACACTGCCTTCCAATCCCTGCTCCCCAGCATCCCTACAGTAGCTACATGGAGTCTCTCTCTGCATTCAGTAGGGCATACACCAAATATTGAGAATCAAATGGTGATAATCATGAGTGCACATTCCATAGAGGGTCATACAAACATTTTCAGTATTGCTACATATTTTTAATTAGGATGATAGAAGCTAGAAATAATTACTGCCAGTGAAGTACATGCTGCCCAGGGTCTGTTTCTGGGGGACAGAAAGACAAGAGCTTCTGCTATTGCATGACAACACATCAGTTTCCAGAGAATGCTGTGAGAATCTAAGAGTAGATACAAGTTTCCAGATGCCATCGAGTCCATTTCCTACACTCACTGGAGCACTCAATGCCAGAAGCAACTTAGAAAATAGATGGGCTGACACTGCTTTCTCAGGAGTGCCTTAGATGCCTCAAAAGGATATTTCACTGAACATACTCCTTGGGAAACTCCATGGATCTTACTGGACCAAAGAATGTAATGACTTGGTACCTTCTCCCTAATGATATCAGTAGAGTTGGTAGATCCCTGACTGATACTTGCAGTAAATACAGTATGCCACCTAGAGACAAAGAAAATGTGGAAATTAATTTCCTACCTTTCTTTATTTGACCCACAATGACTGATAATTAGTCAAGAAACCTGAACTTTGCAAACAGCCACATTTTCTTAGGAAGCTTTTCAACGTGACCTCAGAATTTTGATGGGAAAACGAGTTGCAGCACATTACATGTTTCACAAACTCCAGACACATCTTAAGTGACAAATAAATTTAACCTTATATATAATAGTGACAGCATTCATTATAAAATGTAATTGTAATTTTGCAAAATTTTATAATAATTATTTAAAGACCATTTTAAGGAACAGATTTACTTCTATTTTATAATTCTTCAATGATCCATATCTATAACAAGATTGAGTCTGTCTTTGAACAGAGCAGAGCTACATCAACTGAGGACATACATTTTCCTTACTCCTCTTCTTCTGCCTCAATGGCCCAACTCAATGTCTTCATCTGTTCTCTCTCTGTGGATGCCTTTCCCTCCTATAGGCCCACTGCACAGACTTTCTGAACCCACTGCTCATGCTCTCTGCACAAGCTAATGTCAAAACATATTCCTGTGATCTTTGAATCAACACTGTACTTGTGTTGTTTCTTTGTTTATGGTTAAAGCAGACTATTTTTAGAAGACTTGAACCAGTAATAACACCATAATGAAAAAGTTTTGAGGCAGTCATGAGTGAAAATACACAAACAAAAGTCATTTTGCTCTATAGTTATTTTGCCACTAATTATGTCAAAGTATTCCATGTATCTACCTTGAAGAAATTATAGAAAAAAAACTTTTTTCTGCTTAAATGTATGGCATTTTATTTGAATGCTGGGATTGTGTCATCAATATTTAGTCTGCCTAGCATTGTGTTACTTCAATTTCAAATCTTTACCTTCTTCAAGACGTTTGGGAATTATTTACACTGAAATACTGCACCTCCCCAGCTTCAAGTTTTGGGCTCCTTTTCTGACTCTGAAAATCACATTATATTTTTAGGTAAAATGCCCATCAGATGTGGGCAGAACCTAGATTGTCACCAAGGAAGAGAGAAGAGGACATGCCTTTCCCTTTTGCCATTGTTCTGTGACCTGGGAGGCCCAGTGTGGCCTCCAGTGCCTTTCCTCATCTGACTTAGAAGGGACCTGAAGGAGATGACTTAACAGAGTTAACTGGATTCAGGAGAGAATCAAGGGAAGTTATACAAGTTAAAATAGTGAAGTGATGAATACTCTCCAATATTGACTCTGTGATGGTGACGTATATCAGTGAATAAAATAAATACCTTTGAATTTTACACTTGAAATATTTGGCCTTTAAGGTATAACTCAACAAAACTAGTTAAAAAGGGAAAACAAGTGTCACCTGAAGAAAAGGGAAGGGACTGGAGGCATGAATTATAGAGTTAGAAGAGAAAATTTTAGGGCATTCACTATCCAGTTTGTAGTAATTGTTACACACGTATGTGTATATATAATCAATGTGGTTTTTATTTCAATAAATTATTCACTAGAAAAGGAATAGATTTTAAATAATCTTATAATCTAGTTTAGTTCTGACAAAGGGGGGGTAGATTAGAAGGTGAAAGCTCTCTTCCACTTCTGGTGTCCTCAGGTTAATTCCAACATCCTGGAGTTAGCTTGAGCCAGTTACCTGAAGTTTCTACATGGCACTGACCTTGGTCAATGTGTGGACATTTTTTTCCAAAAATTTCTCAAAATTATGGCTATGAGATATATTAATCATTTATTTTCTATTATCTGGTGTGGTCTTACCTGAAATTTTCATTGCATTCTCCATATTTTACCTTTTTATTACCTCTGAAGTTCAGTTTTTCTCTTTTTTCATGCAAAGTCTTTATTTTAGGGTTCCACTGACTCCCCCTATCCTATAAATTATGATGCTACATTTTTATCACCTAAATTTGATACTGAGCCCCTGGGAAGAACCAAGCATGTTGCACTCTGCTGTCGTACAATCCAAAGTTTTTTTGTAAACATTGGTTCTGAGAATGAAAATATACCCAGTTTATATTTCAGTGTAAATAATTCCCAAACGTCTTGAAGAAGGTAAAGATTTGAAATTGAAGTAACACAATGCTAGACAGACTAAATAGATGTGATGACACAATCACAGCATTCAAATAAAATGCCATGCATTTAAGCAGAAAAAAGTTTTTTTCTACAATTTCTTTAAGGTAGATACATGGAATACTTTGACATAATTAGTGACAAAATAACTGTAGAACAAAACGACTTTTGTTTGTGGATTATCACTGATGACTGCCTCAAAACTTTTTCATTATGGTGTTATTACTGGTTCAAGTCTTCTTAAATATTAGCAATCTTGTGATAAATATTTACACATTTTTTCTTAAGAAAGGTGGTTTCATATCACATAGTATCTTTACTATTTGCTATAGTGTTATTTTTCATACCCTTAAACTTCCTAATGAGACAATTTTAATAACAGTGAAGGCATCCTTTAATGGAGAGAGATAGCTATTCTAAAGTATTTTCAGGTGCTAAGCAGCCTTATCATGGTTGATACTCAGCAGAGGACAGCAGAATTAGTCCTGTGAGACAAGGAGGACTTACAGCATGAAGAAAAATCAGAAAATTATTTCTGTCCAAGTGACTTCTGAGAAATCTCCTATTGGTGAGTCATCTCCATTGAGGGACAATAAACCATTGATGAAATAGACACACCCTGCAGTGCTGAATTAAATGGCACAGGCTGGTTCAGGGACAGTGTGAATAAAAAGGTCACATCCATGTCTCAACTCACAATATGAAAGGAAAATTAGGTGTGCATTAAATCCTGAATCATCAACACCATTCAGGTTAACCTTGAAGGGGCTTGTCTCCCTGGAGCTTCCTTTGCTGGCATGTCATGGATGAAAACATGATTCCTATCTCAAAAAACAGATCCATGTTTCTGGATTTCTCTTGAAATCACTGCTTCTCCCTCTCTACCAGGCATATCTGGACCTCTGATTGTCAGTGACTTCGCAGTGGAGGGCGCAACTTTAGCCAATGGTGACACCATGGTCTCTGCTTGTAGGTCTTCATGATAGGCCTTCACTCTATTGTTAGCTTTGATTACTCAGCACTCCACAACTAACTATTCTCATGGCAAACTTGTGAATCAGCACATCCTCCAAGGGTCAACTTTCCAGTCCTTCCATCCTCTCACAGTGCGCTGTGCTTTCTCCTCCCCAAGGTAATTCTATACACCATGATCTTCCTCCATTAACAGAATGTATTTGAAATTCTAGAAACCATTTCCATGATTAAAAATCTTCATATATTCTTCAAGTCTTTACTCAGATTCTGGTCTAATTCTTCCAAGAAAATTATGTTCTCATGCCCCAACTTACAGAAGGAATTGGTAAAATTCATTGCCTCATTCTTTTTGAGGCAACCACAAAATATTTATCCTATAGGCCCATGGGCTCTAGTGTGACTTACTGGCTTACCCTGTGCAGCTATGGCCCCTCTATCACTCTCCTCATTTCTCACAATCTTCTATCCCAGGTTTGGATGATTTTCAACTGGCTCAATAGGTTGTCTTTAATTCTCAAACTGCCATCAAAATGGGGGACTTCAGTCTCCTGAGTTATCTGCCCTATATCTTTTTCCTTTCAATTTAATTAATTAATATTATTAATTAGCCACTTTGCAATATTCTGCATTCAGGTTCATCAGTTCTAGGCACAGCTATTTTGTATCCAAGTTTCAAGCTCAGAACATATTTTAACTCTTATTCCCTGTGTTTGAGCATAAATATATATACATTCATGTATATTATAAAATGTTATATGTATAAGGTGAGATTTTTTTCCTCGTTTTTCTGATGTGCATGAAAGTGTGAATAAAACTTACATTTACCATCTCTGTGGAGGTATTTCTCTCAGCTTAAGTCTGAGAATTCTCAGACCAAATTGTGATACCCCACATCAAGTAGAGGCCCATGATCTCAGGGAAAAGGAGGAGGAAGTGGGAAATCCTGGTGGGGTCTAGGTGCATCATCCAAGAACCTCACTTTCTTTCTTCCATCTCATGTGGCATCAAGGAAAAGGCCCAGACACTTAAAGACCCTTACAAATTATGATTTTATGCAAAGGCCATAAAATGAATGTCATGCTTGCTTCACACCCACACATACATGCAGGTTTTTAAAAATGTATAGTAGATATAAAAGATAATAATAGCAGAATAATAATGTATAATTTTTTCATCCAAAGTGCATTAACAATACCATTTATATTTAATCTAGACATTTCTTTTACTATTTCAAGCACATATCATCATTACAATATTATTTCCCCTAAAATTGTCAATTTTTAATAAAAATATAGTGTCAAGCTCCCCATCAAAGTGTACTGTGATGCAGGTAGACCAGCAAAAAGATTTTGTCACATTCCTCATCCTTGCTTCACAGCCACAAGTTTCTGAAGGCTGAGCTTAACTGACAGGCCTTGCAGACAGGCCAGACCTACTCAGAGATGTGTATGTGGGAAGTCCAGCATACCTTCCACTACCTGCTTGCCCTGTGGGAAATGGCTTTCTCATCAGTGTGACTTGTGCTCGAGGAATGAGACTTCCTCTTCCTGGTAGTGAATGCCCAAGTGCACCTTTAGGGGCAAGCACAAAGACAGGAGCACCCTTCCAGAACAGGCTTCTAGGATGTTGGACATTCTGATTCCAAGCTTCCTGGGGAGAAACTGGGATATAAGGTACATGGACAGTGCTGGGAACACCACCCAAGCATCCCAATCATCCTCCCAGGCAATGCTTAGCTTAGAATGTATTTCTGCACGTTCCTAGTGTACACTGTATTTTTTCCCCCAGTTTTCCCTCCCTAAGGTACTTTAGTTTTCCAATAATGTCCCCATCTTCTCATTTTGGAGCCCTTCACCTGCTTTTATTTCTCATGAATAGAAGGCAAAAAATTAGAGGAAATATGAAGTAACCAAAACATACTTAATTCAAATACCAAAACACCAGGTGTTTTTTATTCTCAGCACCTTCATGATTCTCATTAAAAAATCATTTCAGAGGAAGGATAAAATCCAGAGTACAACTCTAAGATATACATTTAAGACCACAGAAAAGAGTAACAAAATGTGCTTTATGGGTCTTAAGTGCACGGATAACAGATTTTTCCACTAACATAAATTATTTTTATGAATGGTCTAGAGAATATCACTGAAAGACTGAGAGGAATCCTGTGGAAAGGGCTTTACTCTCCAGATTTGTGCCTATGGTTTGGGTAACATGCAGGGTATCCTAGTGAAAGTCATACATAATCTGCAAATACTGCATGATAATTATAGTAGTAGAAAAACAGAGAAAATATGAAATAAAAAATCCATTGAGCTTTAGAAATACAATGGGAAGAATAATAACCAAAGAACAAAACCTAGAAACACTATTTCCCACAGAAAAGAAAGATTTACTCAGAGTATGAAATGACAATCCAAAAAGTTCAGCTATGAGTCAGGGAAAATTATTTCAGGGAGAAGGAAATAACCATGGCTCAGGAAATGGGAACAGATGCCCCACTGGAGTTCAGGATCACTCTGAGCCAGTGACTCCTGTGGTTATACTGTCCCTTCTTTGAATGGAGGGTGTGGATGTCCTTTGGAATATGTCTCACCATCACATGTTGGTTAAAGCAAGGGGTAAATGGAGTATTTCTTTATTTCACAGGTCTCTACATGGAGAGGAAACTGAACTTGAGGAAACACCTCAAAAGTCTCATTATCCCCTGACAGATGAAGATTTTGTCATCACAGGCATCACACCTGATCCTGATGCAATAACTGGGCCAAATTTGCAGGTCTTGAAAAGAAGTATGAATAGTTACTTCCTAAGGGAGACTGGGGAAGGTGAAAATGATATTTTCAAAAAGTAGCCCCAACAATATTTCCATTCCTAAATTCTCTTCTAATGACTGGATTCTCCTACAGCCAAATGGGAGAGTCTCTCTCCTTTGCCTTTGCATTTGTTTTAGTTACTAGTTTCTCAGTAATATGATGTCTGCCTATCATCCATTTTCCCTTTCTCTCTCTCTCTTTCTTTCTTTCTTTCTTTCTTTCTTTCTTTCTTTCTTTCTTTCTTTCTTTCTTTCTTTCTTTCTTTCTTTCTTTCTTTCTTTCTTTCTTTCTTTCTTTCTTTCTTTCTTTCTTTCTTTCTTTCTTTCTTTCTTTCATCTTTCTCTACCCAGTAACTGATCTATCCACACATTTTCTCTATTTATCTGCTCTGGAAGAAACCATTAACCTTACCTTATGGAATTACAACTAGGCCATGAGAAGCCATATGTAAATGAGCTGAGCCCATCAGCTGGCAGCTAGCATTGAACAATATAAACATTTGTTAGAAAGATTCAATCCAGTCAAGCCTTCATAAATAAAATTTTTGAAATTAGAATACTATTTGTGTGTTAAGTCACTGGAATTTGGTCTCTTCTTTTTTGTAACTTTGGATAGCCAGAACTTTTGTTATTTCACTTTATATGGAGATCAAAAGGAACTGAGCTAGAGAAACACATGAATACAAGGGTGGTGATTAATTATTTGGCTGGTTTTTCAGGTAATTGAGAGGAACAGTTTTGGATTGTCATTAAAAAAGGCTAAATAATTGTGTCTCATTTTACTGTCAGTCAGGGAGTTTCCACTGCAGAAGTGTTGAACTTGTGGTGCACAGGATGCTCAACTTATATAATGCAGCTGTCTTACTAGTCATCATGAGACCTTGCATGGTTTGTCATTGAGAGATCAGCTATGACATCAGGGGTATGGCAGTGCATGAGCTACAAGATGAGATTGCAGGACTCAGTACATCCTCCACTTCAGTATATTTTAAAATAAAAAGGACATATGATATAGGTAGGATAAGAGCAATCAAACTTACTTTAGATTTTTTCTCATGTGGATGTTTAAATATTTTTCTTTCATCTGACTCCTGAATGATTTCTGATTATTCCAGGTGAAGTCAAAGCATAGGAGGTAATTCTGCACTGACATCATCCACCATTCATGGAATCCTCACTCATTATAATAAGTCAAGCTTCCTTTAGTGAGTACTTTCAATGAATCATGGAAAATACTGTGAATTTCTGGTAATACCATAATCGATACTTATATAAACCCTTTGAAAAGTGGTGTATATTGACATTTGTGTGTTAGAAAATTTACAACAGAATTTTAGAAATGCTTAAAAATGTCATTCAACAAAGTGTTAACAATTGGACATGCCTTGGTTCCCTCATCTCAAGGATCATTTGCCCACCTACATTGCTGACCCTTCAATCATCTATGTTGCCCCAATACAGATACAGCCATGGCAAAGCTAAGGATAAAACACATGCAGGAAGTAGCTTTCAGAAACTGGGTAAAGGAAAACTGTTTTATTTGCATCTAAAAAGAATTGATTCTTCTTGTCTTCAGGGTATCCTGAGGCATTGATGCACATTGCAGAATTAGAGCAAGGGAATGGTGAAGGCTTTGCAAACCTTGCCTTCACCTGTGTTATTAATGAATTCTCCATAATAACGAGGCATTATAAATGTTAATTAATCTGCAAGACCTCAGGGAAAATTCTGCAATGGATGAGTTATGGTTACTACAGAGGACTATCATGGAATAAAATCCATGCCTTACACCCAGGACTACATCTCCACCATCTATGCCACATCCAAGATTGGTATTTCTCTAAAATTGAGCTTTGTGACTGCCCAGAACATGACTGTATGTTACTACATTAGACACAAAGTGAAGGGATGTCAGTCTAGCCCAGGAAAATTCTTCACAGCAGGTAGACAGGAGAAGTCTCAGATGAAGGGAGTGCTCAGGACCCTCCAAGCAAAAGGCTCAGTGTCAGTTTCCAGTGCCATGGGTGTCTGGGAAGGGACTTCCAGTAGTGGTTAGGGGTTGACTCTCTTCTGCTATTTCTCAAATCCCCCCAGGGACACTTCTTGCTTTGGTTTTTGTAGCTCTATATTCTCATATAATCAAGGTAGACAATGAAGAATAAATGGCATACTCTCTTTCCAGATGGAAAGGTATCTGTCAGTAAGATATTTTGCACTTTGCTACTATATGACCCAATTTTCTTCTTCACAAACAGAACATCCAGCAATTCTCATCATCCCTGAGACTGATATCACAAAAAGAAACACCAGTGCAGAGCTTGTGATTTCTGTGTGAGCTTGTGATTTCTTTCCTCAGACATGTCTTCTCTGTCCATATGGGAAGTTTCTTTTCAGAATCTGTGGTTTTCCCACTTGGATGGAAACCCTCCATGAACATCTTCCATAGTGATTCTAGGGAACACTCCTGCCTCTGAATATCAGGCATTATCTTTAATGGCAGGTTTGTCCATCTTTCTCCATCTGTCCCAGGACATGCCTCACAGCAGTATATTTCCATGAGTTCATAATTTCAATTCAAGCTCCTACATATCAGTCTCAGTTGCCAAGTATACAAATATTTAGTACAGTAAATCCTTCTCCTGTGGAACCACAAATCTGCATAACAACCTCAGATGGATCCCCAAGTCTTCTCATCCTGATGAGTTCATGCAATGTCTTTCATTTTAAATAATCTGGGTAATGGTGTATATATAGATATGTGTGGCAATAAAATTCCAGGGTCATTTTTTTCTCCTGAAGATAATTGACAAAATCTGGATGTCTGGAGACATTTTTGACAGTCACAACTCTGAGTTTGCTACAGCTGCCAAGAGTGAGTAAAGTGCATCAATGCCTCTAAACATTCCTACAACTGACAGAACATTCCCACAACAGTCTTCTGGTCCCAAATGCCAATGGTGCTGACGTTTATGAACCTTCATATAAAACCTTAAATCTGTTCCAAATTAATGGAAATGTGCAAGTGTAGAAGATGATCTTGGCTGTAGGAAATTCATCCCTGAACAAACTTTGAAAAGGAAGTGGCAAACCCTTGACAATGAAGCCCACTCCTTACACTGGTTTTCAAGCTGTGACAGTTGGTTACCTGAGCCTGGACTTATGAGTGAATGGGCCACCTATGGCAGTAACAAAGGGAGTTGGAAAAGTGGTCAGTGGCCTGCATGTAGTGTGGATGTTGGAGGTCAGCTTTGTATGTGACTATCCTCAAGTCTCCTAGAGACAAGGATGGGCTGAGGATGGTCTTTAACTCCCTCCTTGCTGTGGTGGAACAAGCTTAAGTTAGTTAGGCCCATTACAGAAGTAAGAAATTCAAATTAAAGTGGTGTCACCTTTTGCCAGCAAGTCCAAAGCCCAGAACTACACATTAGACAGGATTTCAAGGCTTGAGAGTAATCTGTGGCTGGAGGCTTTGTGCTACTACTTGGATGGAGCAGCAGTCTTACACTCTCCAAATATCTGTGTGGTGTCCACTTTCTCCCCGAATACTAGAGAGGAATAAAGCCCTCCCTGAAACCTTGGAAAGTGTTCTCATCCTCTTCAAATACCATGTTGTTGACCATATAATCCACAATCACTAGGCTGAAGGCCCCACTGTCTCTAATTCTTAAGGCAACAGCCCTTTTCTCTTGGCACTAAGATGTCTCTTCATTTCAGAGATTTTCATCCATAGTTCTGTCTCTTTTTTCTGTCTTCACTCTGTCCTGTCTCTGTCACATTCTCAAACTTAGTCCAGTCTGTCAATGTCCTTATTGACACACACATATATCAAATACTTTGCTGATCGTCTGTGCCATATTTCAGGCTCTTAACCATCATGCAAAATTTCTTCCACAGACAATTCCAGGATAACTGAATCCCCATTCCTGATTTACCTTGTAATGTTTCATTTTATCCCTGTGTCACATAATTAATCACTGAACAATTCTTCGGTTTAACCACAGTTTGCACCCCATCTCTAGGGAAATCTCTCTTGATAGACTGAGAATTTTCCAAATCAATGAAAGATGGTTCCTTTTTTCTTAATCTCTCAGTCCTCAATGTCTTTCCACTTGTATTTTACTACAATGAGCAAGGAAAACCCAGGCCACATCTTTCATGATTTGCTTGGAAATTTACTAAGATAAATATCAAAGTTTGTCACATAAATATCTTGTCTTCCATCCAATAACAGAATAAAATTCTGCAAATTCCCCTGCCACTTTATAACAAAGATTTCCTTACATCCAGTTTCCATTAACACATTAATTATTTAATTCTAAGTCCTTACCAGAATCACCTTTAAGATCCATATTTCTATCAAATGTTTCTAATAGATCTAGGCTTTTAATATTAAGCCTCCCCAAATTCTTCTGACATCTACACAGTACTCATTTTCAAGGCCATTTCCACATCTTTAGCTATTTGTTACAGGAACACACCGGTTACCAAAACTATAAATCATCTTATTTTACCAGAGCTGCAACAACAATTACCATGGGATTGTCAGCTTGCCAAACTGAAAATTATCATCTTAGAATTCTGGAGACTTGAAGTCCAAAATCAGGACATCATCAGTGTCATGCTTCTCTGTGTCTGAAGTTAGTTTGCTGGTAATATACATAACATCATCTCTTTCCTTCTCTCTCTGACTCCTGATGGCTCCAAACAACCTCTGCTAATAAGGACTACACTCAGGTTGAATTAAGGCCCACCCTGACTCAATTTAGTCTCACCTTAATTAATAACATCTTCAAAGAGCTTATTTACACATAGGTTTACATCAACCAGTCCACGGATTAGGACTTCAACATGTTTAATCCCATAACAGCAGTTATTGACCAAGGCATCACTCTGAAACAACTAGACTTTAGAGACATCTATAGAAACTGTACTCAACAACAACAACAACAGGATATACATTCTTCATGTGCATTCAAGGGATGTTTTATGGGATATAGCATATGATATGCCATAACAAGTATTTCAATAAATTTAAAAATATATACATAATATAAATCATGCCGTTCAAACATAAGGAGTGAATTAAAATTAAATAACAGAAGGAAATTTGGAAAATTCACAAATATATAGAAATTTGAAAGGCACTACTAGATTAACCAATTAATCATAAAATAAATCAAAAGGAAAATAAGTACATGGAGGTGATTGAAAAAGAAAAAAGATAACATATCAAATTTTGGATGTTGAGCTTAAAAGAAAATTTATGGCAGTAAAGGCCTATATGAAAAAAATAAAGATCTCAAAAAAAATAATATAACCCTTCTTCAGACATTGGAAAAATATGGGCAAACTAAATCTAAAATGAACAGAAGGAAGGGGATACTAAAAATTATGGTAGGAATTAATGAAATAGCAAATAGAAATACAATACAAATAAAGCAATGATACCAAATCTGATTTTGTGAAAAGAACAAGCTCACCAAAATTGACAAACATTTCATTAAATTGACCAAAAGTACAAAAAAGTGATGGAGAGAAGACACAAATTGTTTGAAAAAGGCAGGAGAGAGGAGGCATAACTACTGAATTTACAGAATTTTAAAAAATGAATATAAAGGAATCCTATGAACAAGAGAATTGTAATAAATCATGTAACTTAGGTGAAATGAATAAATTCCTGAAAAAAATGTGATCTACCAATATTGGCTCTGAGACAGAGAATCTGAACAGACCTTTAACAGTAAGGTGATTCAGTTTAGTAATAATAATAAAAGAATATATCCATAAAACACCATAGGTTAAACCAGGGGCAGCAGTATAAAGGGCAGGTCACAAGTTTAACACCAAGAATTACTCAGAACTCCTTTCCAGACATAAAGAACATTCTTCACCCTCTTCCCACAATTCACAGGAAACAGTGCAGAAAGGCACCATGGCATGACCTGACCTGGCTGTTATCATGACTTTGGAAACCATTTTCTGTAGTCCTGACAACATACAAGGCTGCATTTCCTTTCATTCTCACCAAACTCTTTGTATTTGTGGGGAGAACAGTGATTTACAGTCCTAAATAATCCTTAGACTAGAAGAAGATGTTTGTGTCCTCTAAGTTAGTTTCCTTTTCAGGTCATTAGCAGTTTAATTGTTGATGATTCCACATCAAAAAAGGTACCCAGTGTCCAGTTTGAGAAAAGAAAAGGTGACAGGTTATCACTGTGCATCAAGACCAAGAAGTCATTATCTTCCTGCCTTCCCTGGGATCCAGAGGCAGGGGAGGGAAGAGCCCTGCTGGGCAGTTCAGATTTGCCCACAGGAAAAATACGTGCAAATAGGGTCCCCCCCATGCTCATGGAAATGAGCACATCTCCATGTGCTGAAGAAGAGCCCTCCTGTGCCTCTATATTTCCTCAGGGTCTACCACCATGGACACTGCACTGATCTGGGCTTCCCTCCTTATCATTGTGAAACGTAACTTCTCTCCTGTATCAGGGTCAGCTGTGAGTACTCTACCTGGGGCTGTTCTGACTGTGTTTTCTCTCTGTGTGTGGTGTCCTGTGTGAATTCAGCTGGTGGAGTCAGGGGGAGATGTGAGAAAGCCCAGGGTTCTCTGAGCCTCTCATGTAAAACCTCCGGATTCACTTTCACTGATTATGAGATGAACTGGATCTTCTAGCCTCCAGGGCAGGAGCTGGAGTGGGTGGCAAGTGTGAGTCAACCAACTGGGAGGTCTCAGTGCTACTCTCCATCAGATCAAAGAGAGACTCACAATCACTAGGGACAATCCTGTGATCACAGTCTCTCTTAAAATGACCAATATAAAACCTGACGATTCAGCCATGTATTACAGTGTCAGAAGCCCAATGAGGGGAAGTGAAGGTGAACTCCACTGGGCTTGAAGAGAGCTTGTCTGCAGGGGTTGTTTGTGAACATCAGGGGGTGCTAAAGGCCAAGATCAGGGGCAAGTGCAGAGGGGCTGATTTTCCTCTTAGACCCTGGGGTTACCTTTTCCTACATAGCACACTCATCCACAGGATCCCTTCTGGTTTCTTGCTATGTAATTCCCTGATTTCTCTCATAATGGTCAATGTCAAATGGGGCTTAATTTCAGTTTTGAATCCTCAGATTTTTTTTTTTTTTTACATTGGTCCTATCAATATTTCAGGAGATTGTTGATGATTAGGAAGTCAGGTAATTTCAATCCAAACTCTAGTGTTGTGCAATGTTTTTTCTTTTTTCTTCACCATTTTGGTCATGACTAGTAAAGTGATTACCTCAACAGACTAATTAGTGTACAGTGTCATGATTTGTTTCATTCTTGTCCTTTTTTCTGCCTTTCATGGATCTGAAACATGGTTTTAATGGCTTGTACCCTCCACTTGTGTTTGGAGTTCAAAGTCTCTGACAGTTTCTCCACCATTCATTCTTTTTTCATAGCCAGGACAGGAAGTATCATCCATGTCCCTTTATTTTTTTTTTTAAGATTTATTTGTTTATTTATTTATCCCCCACCCTTGCTGCTTGTGTTTTACTGTGTCCATTCGCTGTGCATTTCTTCCTTGTCTGCTTATCTCCCCCTTGCTGTGAAGTCCTGCTGCATCAGCCCACCGCGCCGCACGGGCAGGCCTGCTCTCACAAGGAGGCCCTGGGAAGCGAACTCGGGGACTCCCACATGGCAAACAGGAGCTCTATCCATTGAGCCACACCCTCTTCCCTCCATGTCCCTTTAATCTTCCTTATACTCCTTGCAGTGAAACATGTACCTTTACTTTATTTCCTCCATGTCTCATAAATCAGTTTTTCTCTACTTTCTCACTAGTCCAGTTCAGTTTCAGTGACTAACTTTGCTCCCTAGAATGTGTTCACCCACCTGTGAACCATCTGCCCTCTACCCCCTTTTTAGGACCTTCAGAAATTCTTCCCCGACCCCATGCACCTTGATTTTAGGAAGACTCAATGTGTTAATTCCAACAATAGAGTACTGAAAATTTCAAAAGTGAAGATTATTTGTCTCATTAGTTGTTATATTTATGAAGGAAAATAAGTGCTATTAGCATAGATGGGAAAATAATATCTATTTTCAAAGAAATAATATTTTACATCCATATTGTGTATGGCAAGCTTGGCATTTATATTCTGTTGAAATGAAATATATTTAAAAATATATCAGTTGGTTAAGGATGGAATAGATAGGCATACACATTGAAGAACATAATTTTTGGAACACTACCTCATACTATAAATGCAAGTGATTTCAAATGGATCCCAGAGTTGGAAAATTAATTGACAGTATGTGTGTGTTGTATGTGTATGAGTGTGACTGAGAAGTTTTAAAATATAAACCTATTTCACTTCATAGAATCTAAATTTTAACATGCTAAAAGATCATTATATAATATATAATATTATATATTTTGTAAAGTAATTGGAAAATCATGGAAATATTTTGAATGGTAATATTGCAATGCATGAGGAAGTTAGACATATGGTATTAATAATGGGCACAATTCCTAAATTTGTTGGAAAGATGCTGTGCAGTATAAAATGCAACTATACAGCTTACAAAGTGGCAGTAAAAAGTCCTAAATTCATAATGCACTCTTGCTCAATGTTGGTCAAGGAGAGGCTAAGAATAGTAATACTTTTCACCCATTGTATAAGAGAAAATAATGTAAATGAAAAGCATTTCCATCTGTGGAGTTCAGAATTCTGTGCTTTGTATGTATTGCTGATGAAAAATATATTTGTCACCTTTGTGATAGTAATTTAAAAATATGTCTAAAACTTAAATTCATAATTTTGCATGTAATAATATAATTCTAAGAAATCTATTCCATAAATTAAGGTGATTTTATTTTTGATGGTAACATTTTTATCTTATAAAAGTTTTTTGATTTAGTTCAACTGTTAGCTTCACACAACAATTTCAAAGAAAATAGAAATACCTTATCCCAGTTTCCCTTAATGGTAACATATTACATAACCATGAAACATATGTCCTAATTAAGAAAATAACATTGGTACATTTTTATTTATTAAGCTGCAGATATTATAATGGAATCATTTCCTACTAATATCTTTTATAAATGATTTTTTATTAAAGCAATTAATTGTAGGTTTATAGTTTATTGTAAGTTTCCCGCTTTGCCATTTTTAATTACTCAATTCAATGGTGTTAATTGCATTCACAATATAATACCACTATCAACACCACACTTCCCAAAACTTTTTCATCACCTCAAACAGAAACTCCATTACAATTAAGCATTATTTTCTCATTTCCCACCCCAACCCAGACCCTGGTAACCTGTATTCTAGCTTGTTTGTTTTTACTTCAACAATTTAGATTGTCTAAATGTTTTATATAACTGAAATCATACAACACTTGTTGTTTTTGTCTGGCCTGCTTCACACATGATCTCTTTAAGTTTTATCCATGTTGTAGCATGTATAAGAACTTCATTCATTTTTATAGCCTAAAAATGTTGCACTGTATGTATATATCATATTGTGATTACAAATTCATCTGTTTATAGACATGTGGATTGTTTCTAACTTTCAGCAACTGTGAATAATATATGTATCAGTGTGCAAATATCCATTTGAGTCCTTGTTTTCAATTCTGTTAGGTAATTACCTAAAAGTGTGTTTGCCAGGTCATATCAAGGATATCCTTTTTTTGTTTTACAAAGATCCAATGTAGGGCACCACAATAGATTTAGCTATTATATCTCCTAATCACTTCTGGCCAGTGATAGTTTGTATATTATGTTGATTTTCAGTGCACTATTCTATAAATAACAGTAGGATCAAAGAGATTGAAAATTCTGTTCATATTATCCATTTCTGCCATTATTAGCATCCTAGTTATTGAACAATTGCAGAGAGTGGAATGTTGATGTTTCCAAACATAGTGTCCATTTGTCTATTTCAACTTTTAATTCCATAAATTGGGATTTGGAGACCTGACCCTTCTATGACTATGCATTTTCAATCTTTATTATTATTAATTTTCATTTGGGGAGCTCTACTTTGTCCAAATATAATATTAAACTTTTCATTTGGTCCATGTTTTCCTGGTAAATATGCAAAAAAATTTTAGTTATTACCCTTTGATGCATTTAAAATTAAAGTTGCTTTCTAGTAAGCAGCACATAGTAAGAATAATTTTCTTTTACATCATTTAAAAATTTTTTTCAGTTTGTCCAGCTTTCTATTGTTGTTATAAAAATAAGGGAGATTTTTCTCTGATTTCTATGTAATCAAGCTGAGAAGTATCTTTTTCTGTCAAAGCTGAAAACTGGAAACTTTCCAAGTACTCATCTACAAGTGAATAGACACACACATTCTGTTATGAGTAAACAATGGAAAACCACTCACCATCAAAACCAATGAATGACTGATACCCATTAAAATGAGTGCAATCTCAAATATTTATTCTGAGAGATAGGAACTAAACAAAAAATACATACTGTACAATACAATTTATATAAATTCTGGAAGATGCAGACTTAATAAAAATAATATCATTAGATGCCTTCAGGCAGAGTAGGAGGAGAAAATGGTTTGAAGGAAGAAATTCAAGATGTACAAGAGGAAACTTTGGAGACTGATGGATTTGTTCACTATCTCAGTTGTGGGATGATTAATGGGTACAAACATATATCATTACTTACCAAACTGGAAACAATAAATGCATGCAGTTTATTGCATGTAAATTATACTTCAATAAGATTGCTGCAAATAAGTACATTAATGTATTTTTACAGAAAAAGCAATAGATAGACAGGAAGTAGCATGTGAAATATCAGGGGGTCCTACAAAATTCATCTGCATGAACCTGGTAAGCTATATGTTCTTTAAGTAAATACTAGAGTACAAATTCACACCATAATAGAGATAGGCTTTCTGAAAACCTCACTGAGAATGTCACAATCTGTCCTGGTTAAGGGGAGCACAGTCCCTGACACTGGGGCTCTTTCTCACCTGATATGAGGATTTGGGCACATTACACAACTCTTCTTTGGTTCATTCGGAGATTGGCATTTACAAAATGGAGGTAACACTGCTACCTACTTCACATGATTTGTGGGTTTTTGTAAAAAAAAAAAATCATCATATTAATCATTATGATATTAAATTCTTTGTTTATATATTTTACTTTCAGGATCTGGATCACATACTATGCTCATTCTAATAGTTTGTACATTAAAACTTCTATCTTCCTCTTTGAATTACCAGAAAATTTTTGTTGAAAGCTAGACTTGTTGCATGAGATGGTAGCTATTGTATTATTTTATTTCCTTTATTATTAGTTTTTTAAATTATAATTCATTTTTCTTGCTTTGATATGATCACACTCTACCTTCTACTAGGCCTTTATTGTGGGGGCTCCATGGGTGTAATTGGGGCTGACTTGGAGTTTACTGTTGCCATCTATACCTGAGTTGATTTTTCTTTTGCCCTAGGTATCAAAATGTTAGTTTCCTCTAGTGATACATTGTTTTCCTCTGCCTGTTTTGCTTGGCATCTTATATTAGTGCTGTCTGCAGAGAATTCCCCGCTGTCAGCTCTTTCAGCTCATCTACTCTTTTATTCTGTTTGCAATTTTACATCTCTAAACTGGATGTTACACTGACTCTTATTTCCATGTTTAGTGTGCTTTTGTAAAAATTGAAATAAAATGATTGGTGTAAGAGTTTAGTTCAGCTCAATAATATAATAAGAACTCACATTTTCCTGAATGCTATCATTGCCACCCAACTCCCCAAGGACACTCATATCTGTTCTGAGCATTGGCCCCTCTGAAAACAACCAGCCCCAGACCTTGCTGTATGGTAGCAAGAAATGCAAATAGGGCCCTCCTTCAGCAGATTAAAACCAGCCCAGTCCTGATCCTGCAGCTCTTGGAGAAGAGTCGCAGTCCTGGGATTACCAGGAATTCTCATTCAGTGACAGTAACCAAATAGAGAGAATACACCATGCAGTTTGAGCTTAGCTGTGTTTTTATCATTGCAAGTTTAAAGGAATTTTATGGATAAGATAAATATTCAGTATGTGAATGCATATGAGTGAAAGGAAGACTGACATTTTGTGACAGTTTTCTGCCCAGGATATCTTCTGCCTCAAGGTGTCCATTGTGGGTTGCAGATGGTGGAATCTGGTGGAGACTTGAGAAATGTCTCTGAGACTTTCCTGGACATCCAAGGGATTCAACTTCAGTAGCTAATTGATGGGTTGGTTTCAGGAGAGTCAAAGGAGGGGTCTGGAGTGATGGAATTAAGACATACTATGAGGAATCTATGAAAAACCAGTCCATCATCTCAAAAACAATACCCAGAGCATGCTGTGTTTGCAGATGGACAGTCTGTGAGCCAAGGATATGGCCTTGAATTCCTGAGTCAGTCAAAGTGAAGGAAAGTGGTGTGAGCCCAGACTTAATTCTACCACACAGAATGGCCTCCAGGGGTCGCTCAAGACCCCACAGCTCAAGGGTGAAGGATCAGGTGCAGACAAAGGAAGGGAGGGTAAATTTTGTCATGTGGAGTTTCCTCTAATGGTCTGGGTTTCCCTTTCTGTCCCAGGCATCAGTTGTTCTTACCAGTAATCACTGTCCCTGTGGACACCTGGAGTATCCAGCTGCTGAGTGCAGAGTGAACACCTTTCATGACCACAGGCTGTATTGGAATGAGAGAAGCCTGGCAAGGGGCTGGAGATGCTGGGCAGCTACAACAGCCATACTGAACACAACTGTAGCTCAACCATCAATGGCCAGGATGCCTGCCAAGAACAGTTCCAGCTGCTACTTACAGCCAACAACATCAATCCTCAAGACCAAAGAAGATATGCTGTTTGGGAAGCACACTTGAGGGAAGAATGTAGGAACCCAGGTCTACAGCTCTCTGTAAGATCAGCAGGACTGACTGCAGGGGGCTCTCAGGAATACTCAGCCCAGGGGCCAGGACTGGGGTAGGTGCAGGGAGAAGTCAGGAATGTGCAGCCCTGGGATATGGTCAAGGGGCAAGCGAGGGGAAGCTTGAGATCACCAAGCCAAGATGCAGGTACAGGGCAGGTCCAAAGGGTGCTCAGGATCATTGAATTCAGGGATGTTAACCATGGTCAGATGGAGCAAAAATTCTGGACCACTGAGGAAAAGGGGCCAGGACCAGGGTCAGGTGCAGGGGAGCTCAGCATAACTGAGTCTTGAGGACAGTACCTGGGGCAGGTGTGGGGAGACTCAGAACTATGAAGCCTAACCTCCAGAGCCAAGGCAGGTGCAGGGGGCACTCAGCAACATGGAGTCCAGGGGCCAGGATTGGATCAGTGAAGGGGGATATCAGGAACACTGAGGCCAAGGCAGATGCAGAAGAAACTCAGGGTCATGGAGCCAAGTGGTCAGGAACATGTGTAGGTGGAAGTCAGACGCACTCATCCCAGGGACTAGGATGAGTGGCAGGTGCAAAGGAGCTCAGGCCCACCAAGTCCAGGGCCAGAACTAGGGACAAGTGCTGGGGGTAAAAGGAGCATGTGCAAGAGGAGTATAAGGAGCTACCTTTCAGCATATGGATTTTCTCCTTATGACTTATTTATTCATCTTACATTAAGGATCAAGTAAACCTGGTTTTGACTCTGCTATGTGGCTTAATGCAGAGGTTCAGTGAAATTTCAATAATGCATTTAAATTTGGCTAATTTCGTTGATAAATAAAAGCTATAACAAATTCACAATGCATCATTTTTTTATTTTTTCATTAATTATTAAAACATATCACTCATACACAAATATAAATAAACAATAAGTGAATAGTAATAGTTGTGAACTTACAAAACACACATACATAACATCATATGGGGTTCTCATACCTCACACTACCACCAATACCTTGCATTGTTGTGAAACATTTTTAACTAATGATTAAAGAGCATCCTCAAAATATTACTACTAACAAAGTAGCTTACATTTGGTATATTTTTCACCCAACCCACCCTGTTATTTTTTTTACATCATTTATACATGAACATACATAAGCAAAAAGTATGCAGTAAATGTTGTAAACTTACAAAGCAAACATGCATAACATCATAGAGGGGTCCCATATATCAAACCATCATCAAAATATTGCTACTAACTATAGCTCATATCTTACATTTCATGTATTTTCCCCCAACACACCCAATTATTATTTTTCAATCTATTTTTATTACAGAAGTTGTGAACTTACAAAACAATCATGCACATGTGCAGAATTCCTATACAACACCCCTCTATCAACACACCACACTGTGGTGAAACATTTGTTACAGATTTTGATATCCTATTATCAGACATTTACTAACCATGGTCCATAGTGTATATTTGGCACATTTTTTGATACTCCCCCATTATCAACACCGTACATATTTGGCATAGATGCATGAATATTGCAGGACTGCTGTTAGCCACAGTCCCTAGGTCACTCCAGTTTTATTTTCCCCATGATTCTCCACATTCCCACCACAATGTATTAGTGATGTACATGTGCTCTAGCTCACAAAGTCCACCCTTGCATCTGTACCATCAACCAAAATTCTCATCCACCTCTGGGTTTACTGTGTTATTATTTCCTAGATTAGTCTCTAGCTCTCTTTCAGTTGACATTTATATCCTTAGACAGCCCTTTCCAGCTTACATTCCTATTTATAAACCAGCTGTTATTCTCCATAATGTGTTACCATCAACTCAATACATTTCCACACTTTTACAATAAAGTTAATTAACTCTCCTATGTACAGTAAAGATCAGTAGTCCATCTCAGCCCTCCTCTTATATCCTTTAAGAATTCACCACCTACCACAAGTCTTGAAGATATTTTCCTATATTTTCTTCTGGAAGTTTTATGGTTGTTGCTTTATATTTAGGTTTTTGCTCCATTTTGCATAAGGTGTGAGATAGGGGTCCTCTTTCCTTCTTTTGGCTATGGATATCCAGTTCTTCTAGCACCATTTGTTGAATGGACTGTTCTGCCTAAGCTGGGTGGGTTTGATAGGCTTGTCAAAAATCACTTAGCCATTATGTAAGCAAATGCACATATATGCATATATATTTATATATCATTTTACAAATATTGGTTTGTATTGTGAAAAATTTGATTTTTACCCACAATAAAAAAATAAATCACCTTGCCACAGATGTAAGGATCTGTTTCCTAACCATCCATTCAGTTCCATTGGTCTATGTGTAAGCCTTTATGCCAGTACCGTGTTGTTTTTGCCACTGTAGCTAGGAAATATCATTTAAAGTCCAGAAGTGAGAGTCCTCCAACTTCACCTTTCCTTTTTAAGATGTTTCTGGCTATTCGGGATGCCTTATCTATCCAAATAAATTTTATAATCATGTATTCCATTTATTTAAAAAATGCTAGTGGAATTTTTATCAGGATAACATTGAATATGCATATTAATTTGGGTAGAATCGACATCTTAATGATATTTCATCTTCCAATCCATGAGCATGGAATGGTCTTCCAATTATTTATGTCTTTTTAAATTTATTTTAACAATGTATTGTAGTTTTCTGAATATAAGTGCTTTACATTGTTGATTAAGTTTATTCCTAAATATTAGATTCTTTTAGTCATTATTGTAGATGGAATTTTTTCCCTGACTTCCTCCTCAGATTGTGCATTGCTAGTGTTTTTTAAGTTCTATTTCATCTCATATAAGTATCGCTATTCTGGCTTTTTTTTTTTTTTTTGGTTACTCCATGTGTGGAATATCTTTTTCCAGCCCTTCACTTTCAATCTATTGGTATCCTTTGGTATAAGGTGAGTCTCTTGAAGACAGCATATAGATGGCTCATATTTTCTTATACATTCCATTAGTCTGCATCTTTTGATTGGGGTGCTTAATCCATTAACATTCAATGTTATTACTGTAAAGGGAGTTCTTATTTACTCATTTGATCTTTGGGTTTTATCTGTCATATTTTATTTTCACTACTCTTTTGATACTTTTCATTATTTTTACTGATATAATCTTCATTTCTAAATTCTCTTCCAAGCTTCTCTCTCCTGTCTTTTCAGGCTGTAGCTCACCCTTTAGTATTTCCTGCAAGGTTGGTCTTTTGTTTACAAACTCTCTCAGTTTCTGTTTATCTGTAAATATTCTAAACTCACCTTCACTTTTGAAAGATATTCTTGCTGGATAAATGATTCTTGGCTGGAAGATTTCTCTTGCAGTATCTTAAATATATCATACCACTGTCTTCTTGCCTCCATGGTTTCTGATGAAAAGTAGGCACTTAATCTTATTGGGTATCCCTTATATGTTATGCATTGCTTTTCTCGTGCTGCTCTCAAAATTCTCTCTTTGTCTTTGGCACTTGATATTCTGATTATGTGTCTCAGAGTTGGTCTATTCTGATTTATTTGGATGTGAGTACGTTGTGATTCTTGGACACAGATATCTACTTCCTTGAATAGGGTTGGGAAATTTTCTACCATTATTTTTTCAAACACTCCTTCTTCCCTTTTCCCCTTATCTTCACCTCTTGGGACTCCAATGACGTGTGTTTGTGCATCTCTTGCTCTCATTTAGTTTAAGACTTTGTTCAAATTTTTCTATTCTTTTATTCATCTGTCCTTTTGTATGTTCACTTTTGGAGGCCATTTCTTCAAGCTCACCACTCCTTTCTTCTGCCTCTTCAAATCTGCTGTTTTATTATGCCATTGTATTTTAAAATTCATTTATTGTGCCTTTCTTTCCTGCAAGATCTGCTGTTTTTCTATGCATGCTTTCAAATTCTTCTTTGTGCTCATCCAATGTCTTCTTTTCTTAATATTTTTTTTCATTTTTAAAAAGATACTTAGATTACATCCAATATCTCCTTATTATCCTTAATCTCTTTAGCCATCTCATTGAATTTATTATGGAGACTTCTTCGAACATCTATGATTAGTTGTCTCAACTTCTTTATGTTATCTGGAAGCTTATCTTGTTCCTTTAATTGGGCCTTATCTTCCTGTACCTTGGTATGGATTGTAGTTTTGTGTTAGTATCTTGGCATCTGGCTCACTAAATACATTTATTCTGGGTGCAGCTTCTCTCTTTAATTTAGAGCTTTCTTGCCCTTTCTCCCTTGCTGGTTGTGTAGGAGGAGCCAAGGATGTAGTTGGTGCTGTAAGCTGTTGAGACTCAAACTGCTCACATTGTCCTAGGGACTGATGAAGCTTATCCCACCTTTCTCCATTGACAGGGGTAGGGTCAGAGCCACGGCCATGTATAATAATCCCAGTCATGCAGGCCTAGACTGTAGTGGCCTAGAGAGACTGATGAAGCTACATGCCCCTTCCTCCTATGCCTGGGGTGGTGATGGATTTGCAGGTGTGGGCAGCAATCTATTCTGTGTGGGTCCAAAATGACCATAGTTGCCCCAGTAGGCTTCTGACTATTCAGTCTGTGGCAAGCAAATATATCTACAGTTACCCAGAGAGGCTGCTGCAAATACTGCCAGCTTTCTCCCTGCCAGAGGTGGGGCTGAAGCCTAGGTTAGGGCTGTAGTCTGATCTGGGTGGAAAGAAGCAAGTCCCTGTGATTTTCAATCAGACTAACTTCCACTCATGCCAGGCGTGGAGTAAAAATGGTGGATACCAGCCTCTTTCTGACTTGGACTGGTTCAAAGTTTAGCTATTCTTAGGGTTATACTTTAGCCAGCTGAATTTACTAATCAGTAGCTAAAGTCAGTGGTCAATCATCTCTTCCCCCCCCGTTTTTGGGCAATGGACATTCCAACTCCAGTCACAGAATAGCTCCTGAGGTGGTTTGTGCTGCCAGAGTAGGATGATCACCAGCCTCCAAGCCATGGCCTCTATTTTCCTGGAGATGCTGGTGCAGGTCCACCCAGCCTCCTTCCTATCAGAGGTGAGTTTGGTGCTTAGGCTAAAGCTGCATTCTGATCTGGATGGAAAAAAGCCAGTCCTTCCCAGCACTGTGATTTCTTAGTCCACCCACTTCCCCTCATGCTGGAGGTGGAGTTAAAATGGCAGCTACCAGACTCTTTTAGACTTGGGTAAGTTCAAACTTCAGCTGTTCTTAGGATTACACTTTAGCCAGTGAATTTACTAATCAGTACCTGAAGTTGGTGCCAAACAGTGTTTTCTTCCCCTATTTTTGGGAAATGGAGCTTCCAATTCCAGCCATGGAATAGCTCCTGAGGTCACTTGTCCTGCCAGAGGAATATGGGCACCACCCTCCAAGGCCTGGAGTGCCCTACTTCTGAATCTTCTTTGCAGATGGGCAGTCACCTCCTTCCATTCTTTCAAGGATGCTGCAGGATGCATTTCTGGTCTCCTGGAGCCCCCAGACAGGTACTTTAGATAGCACTGGGTGATTACTAACTGCCCTGTAGCAAGAGCTGACTCTAGGAGCTCCATTCTCTACCACCATCTTGCTGGTTGTCCCGATCAATTTTAATCCACATAATATTCCTGATACTTTTATATTTAATTAAAGCCTTTCTTTTAATGTTCTTGCAGATATACAAGTTGCAAAATGAAAGATCAAGATTGGGGAGCTTCATGCAATTTGAAAACTAAGAATAATTATCATCTCAGCAGACATGTGTATCTTGGGTGAAAATAAACTTAGTGATAGGCTTACATTACCAAATTTAACTGATCTGTAACCCTTGGCTGGAAAAAAAATGGAAATATTTGTGCCAATGATATCTTCTCCCAAGTTTGCTATTCACTGAAAGCCATTCTCATTTACAAGAAAAATGGTTGCCCACAGTTTTCTCTGAATTCACTGTGATTGCTACATTTAGTTGCTCCCTCAAAATTTTGGAATATACCATAAATTTGAGGTAACAGAACAGAAAAACTTATCAGAATGGGTTTCTGGAAATTTAGAGAGTGCAGGACTTGTGGGAAGTATTTGGTACATAATATATTCCAGGGGTTAGCATCACATTGACCCAATACCAAAGTCATGCTTGATCCTTGGCCATATTCAGCTCTCTGATCAGCTCCTTCAGGGCATTTTTGGCCTTGAAGAAAAGGAAACTAGGCTTAGGAAAGGGGCGGGGGGGACTGAGCATCAAACCCTCAGTTTTCTCCTCACAGGGGAAGCCAGAGAAAGAAGATCCACATTACCTTTCATCTTTATACAGAATTATACCTCCCGCATTCAAATCACCACTTAGGTAACCAGATGAAACAAGCAGACATTTATTTAACTTAAGGTTCCTAGTCAATCAATAACATATTTTCTGGGATTCTTGGGCCTCATGCACAAGAACATGAAATGATTTTGTTTCTTCCTCTTTCTGATGGTCACTCCCAACAATGAATGCTTCAGAGATTCAGACATGAAGGTAATTGAGACAGTGCATCTGAGCCTATGATTCACTGTGGTTCTCCTTGTTCCCAGGTGTCCTGTCCTGGGGCAGTTTCAGGAATGGGGTCATGGTGTGTTGAATCCCTCTCAGACCATGTCCCTCACCTGTACCTTCTCTGGATTCTCTTTACTTAGCTATGATATGGACTGGAACTGCCAGACTCCAAGAAAGGGACTGGCTTTGATTGCTGCCATGGAGTACAAGGAAGCACATACTACAATCTGGCACTTAAATCCCAATTTGACATCACCAGAGACACCTCCAAGAGCAAATTTATTTAAAGCTGAGCAGCCTGAGTTTAGAAGACAAGGAGGTATATTATTGTGCAAGTTACACAGTAAGGAGATGTCAGAATTTTTGTCAGATATAAAGCTCCCCTGCAGGGCACAGGAGGGGGCTCACTGCAGGGGTTATTTTCTAATCAGTGCTATGCTGTATCTGAAAGTCATCCTGCTGGACAGGATGTGGAAAAATAAGAACACTCATTCACTGCTTGTAGGAATGTAAAATGGTGCAGCCACACTGGAGGTCAGTTTAGCAGTTTCTCAGGAAGTTAAGTACAGATTTGCCATATGATCTGGCAATCGCACTACTAGTTATATACCCAGAAGTACTGAAAGCGGGACATGAACAGATATATGCAAATCAATGTGTGTAGCAGCATTATTCACAATTGCCAAAAAAAGAAAGCAGCCCAGGTGTTCATCAGCAGATGAATGGATAAACACAGTGTGGTAAATACATTTGATAGAATATTTGAGCTGTAAGAAAGAATGAAGTGTTGCCACATGGGACAATATGGATCAACCTCATGAATCCTATGTTGAGTGAGAAAAGCCAGACACCAAATGGCAAATATTGTATGATCTTACTGATATGAATTAAGGATTGTGAGCAGACTCATGGAAGTAGAGTTCGGAAGATAGGTTGCTAAAAGATAGGAGGGGAGTAGAGATTGGTGAGTTGATGGTTAATCTGTGCAGAAATTGTAATTTAGTTGATTGTAATGGTATGGGAATGGATGGAGGTGGTGAGGACATAGCAATATGAGTGTAATTAATGGTGATGATGTGTGAGTGTGAATGTGGTTGAATGGGAAGTTTTGGCCTGTCCATGAGGCTAGAAGGAAAACTAGATAAATAAAGAGGCAATTGTATGACTCAGTAAATTCTGGAGTGGCTGAGGATTGTAGTTAAAAATACAAATATAAGAATATATAACAAAGATATATCTCTTTCACTTTTGAAAGATACTTTCACTAAATATAGAATTCTAGATTGATGCTTTCTTTTGAATTCCTTTCAATATTTTTGCTTGCTTGATTTCTGATGAGATGCATGATGTAATTCTTATTCTTTTTCTTCCATAAATAAGTCATTTTTGGTATTTATTTTAGTATTTATTTCTTTCAAGTTTTTCTGCATTTTTAATATGACATAGCTAGGTATGCTATTAATTGCACTTGGTAAACTCTGGATTCACTCCATACTCAGTCCACATCCTAAAAATACATATTCAGTGACACAGTGATGGGGAAGGTGACATATTCAAACTGCTCCACTAAAGACATGCTAGTCATGATGCAACACACATCTAGGTGAGTGACCCTCATTTATACAATTCCTAGAGAGTGACATAGATGCACACAGACTCTAAAGTGGCCCTGTGATTCCCACATCCTGGTACTCATACCCTCATATAATCCTCCTCCCTACACACACAAATAGACACATGAGTAAGAGCAGAACCTGTGAATCACTTCTCACCAAAGAATATGCCAAAGTGAAAGGAATGTCACTCCTGTGAAAATGTTGGGTTATATGAAACCCTGTCTTGACAGCAGTCTCACTCTTTCAAATCTCAGACCATCAGTGACTTGGAAAAAGCAAGCATCAATTAATCCTACAGCCTCCAAGATATGGATTCTACCAATAATCCCTTCTCAGTTGGGTCACAAATAAAGAATGCAGCCTGGATGACACTTGATGAAGCCCTATGAAAACAGAGCAGGGGATCCAGTTAAGCAATCCCAAGACTGCCTATAGAATTGGGAATGAGATATAAAAGGTATGGTGATTTAAAGTAGTGATTTTTGTGGAAATTTTTATGAAGAAAATTAAACACACACACACAACAAACACTTACATAATGTGAACAAATCATCATGCAGGTGTTCCAAAAATATGTTCTTTATACTGTGGCCCCCATATGAACAAACTCCCTCTTATTATGCAATTCCTAGGTACATGAAACCCAACCACCTCCTCAAGTTCTTTCTGTTCAGCTTTAGATAGAGAGGAGTGAATGTTATTTCATATTGGACAAGGTGGCTCAATGCACCATGGGAACAGAATTTGGTGGCACCTGCCAGAGAGCTGCAGCCTTGTGGACATGAGCCAGTAGCTGCAGGAAGACCAGGTGTTGCCTGAGCTCACTGTTCCCTCTAAAAAGACCAGGAGCAAGTGCAGAAGCTGGCACCAGGGGGTATCAGGAATGGCTTCCACTGTGGAACTTTCTACCACTTCACAAATCTGGGGATGGATACAGAGGTGCTAGAAGTTGGGTACAAACTGCATCACAGCACCAGGCTTGGGGTGGGGATTTTGGATGCTGGGGAGGGGCTTCAAACTTCACCACTGAAAGCCCCTTCTTGTCCCCATCAGGCCCTCACCAGCACAGACAGCAAAGATCTCTGGTTTACCCTGGGAAACTATCACAGTTGTAGCATGCCCTCTTCAGAGCAGAACATGAGGTTATCCTATCTAGGATGCAAGTTTCCAGGTAGCCCAAGAACCTGGAGAAGAAACTTCAGAATGGCAGGGAGGAAGATGGAGGGAGAGGAGCATCCATTTTCCATGAGATGTGCAGCATGGTTAGGAGGAAGCTGGTTGCTGTCCCTGCACTAAGACTTCCAGGCAACACCTCCGTGATCCTCCAAGAAATTGGCCTCCCTTGGGAATTGAGAGGGAGCTCACAGGGTCAGACCTAGCTGGACATCCAGCCTAGCCTCTGGGTGCTTTCACTGTGGGGGCAAATGTTACAGATTGTGATTCCCTTTTACCAAGCAGATGTCATCAGCATTGACATACACTTGTCTAGAGACTCAATCCCTCACTCCCTGTAAACTGCAGATGAGAGGAAGACAATATGCTGACTGTCATCTGTGTCATCTGGGCTATATGGGTGCTGGGAGGATAGAAACCTGGATAATAAGTACAGTCTTTCAGGTGGAGATGAGAGAAAACACTGCCTTTTTTCTGGTACTGAAATGCTTTTCCATGCATCAGAGGAATTCTCCCTGTCTCCTGTCACAGAAAGCTCTGGATACAGAGACTACAGGCCCAAGAGTGATCTGATGTGCACTATGGGGAGAGGACATGCCAATGGGACCCCTCCCTCTGATCCTGAGAACAAGAAGAGGCCCAGTCCCTGCAGCTCAGAGAGGACCCCACCTCACCTGGGCCTGAGCTGTCCCTCCTCTGTGCCCAGGACTAAGGAAGAGGAAGCACCCTGAAGTGTGTGCTGAGCTAGGCTTTTCTTTTGTCAATTTTGCAGGGTAATATTATTGAGAAACTGGTGTGAAGCAGTGGGACTGTGTGTGTGCATTAGTGTTTGTGTTTATGTGAGCATATGTGTGTGACTATGTGTAACTCAACTTCTAATGTCTGTTTGCAGTTGTCCTATGTGAAGTGCAGCTGATGGAGCCTGGGGATGACTTGGAAAAGCCTGGAGTGTCTTTTCACCTCTCCTGTTCAGCCTCAGGATTCACCTTTACTGATTATGACATGCACTGGGTCTGCCAGGCTCCAGGAAAGGGGCTGGAGTGGCTTTCATTTATTAGTGCAAGTGGTACTGTATTCTATGCAGACTCTTTGAAAGGTTGATTCACCATCTCCAGGGACAATGCCAAGAGCCAGCTGCATCTGCAAATGAACAGCCTGAGACATGAGGCCACTGACATTTATTACTGTGTGAGAGATACAGTGAGGGGAAGGCAAGGCTAACCTAGACATAAACCTCTTCTGTGAGGTAGCCATGAGGGGATGCTCAGGACCTAAAAAGCAGAAGGAGCAGCTGCAGAAGCAGGTGCAGGGAGGTGGTTATGGGCTAGTTTCCTGTCAGGGCCTGGAACTTCCTATTCAGCTAACTAAAAGCATTTCTAAATTGATGTTCCTATGCCTATCACTGATGTAAATTACAAAAGTTTAGTTGCAATAGGAGCAAGCACAATCACCTACAAAATCATTCACTTCTACCTCTTGAAGGCAGAAAGACTCAGCCAATGTTGCCAGTTCAGAATTCAGATTAGCTCAAGGCAACTTGGTGAATCCTTTAATATGAGACTGAAGGAAGAGAACCCCAGTAAGATTCCCCATAAAGATGCTGTGATTCTCATGAGAATCAAGAGAGAAGCTCTTCTTCAGTCTATAATGTAATGAATTTCAAGTTGCACTCTTACTTACCCAAAAGTGTGCAAAATGGGTTCAGCATTGATCTGGTTATTTGTTTGATAATCCATTTTATTTTCTGCTAATTTTTTGCTCACATTACCCTCCACTACTTCTGCCCCCTGTCAATGAATGATGTGATTCCTGTGCTCTCAATCCCAAAGCCAAGGCCCATTACCTGGAGCTCAAGTTCTTGCTCAGGCTGAGGGGACAACCCCACTCACCACTGCCTGGGCCCTCTCTTCTGTCCACTGGGTTTGGAATCATGTGATAAATGTAAATGGCCATTACTATCCATGCAGATGATAGTTGTTTGGTCAAAATGAAATATAAATATCATGTTCTCGAACTGTCACATTGTCTCCTCCACTTCCCACAGCTTTGTGGAGAGTTTCTGATGGGCTTCCAGTTTGCTGTGAGCTATGGAGGACACAGCCGGGTCTTTCTTTGTGAGCTGAATCCTTGTTCCACATGATGATCGCAACACACAGGAAGCAGAATAAGAGCTGCAGGAAGAAACTGCTCCCAGATGGCCTTCTGTCTAAGAGCTCTGGGACTCTTTCTTTACCCTCTCTGTGACTGTGCTCAGTTATTTGTTTCCTCTCAAAAATGTAAGGGAATATAATTCCTTCCTTATTTCATGCATGGGTAGAATTGCCTCTACTTTCAGATAGAAACAATTTTCATGTCTTGCAGAATTATTTAGGTCCATAGCACATGTGCTTTACAAAATATTCCTTTCAAAATAAGAGTGTTTAATCCTGTGGATTCTGGTGGAAAATTTGGAAATTGACTTGCCTCATGGAGAGATTTCTATTCTTGCATAACTCCTGCATCTACTTAGAGACAAATGTGTTTGCTCATTTCAAATGGGAAAAACTGGATTAACTGTGGTAGAAGCTCTGCTTTCTTCTATGGGGATGAACATGTGATGCCTTGAGGACTGGTTGGTGGAGGGTGATGGAGCCATGTTGCTTATCATCTGTTAGCCAGAACAGGACAGACCCAGTTTAGGGACAAACTTAACTATTGCTCCCTGCTTTTTTTCTATTTTGCTTTGTAGGTATAATCACAATCTTTTTTCTTTCAAAACTTTTGCAATATAAAAATGCTTTGTTATATATAATGAGTTACAACAAATTATTTCCTTCCTGGGTCTGGTGAGCAGTCATAAAAGAGAGCTGCCATTGAGCAGGATGCTGTGGAGGTCCTCAGATGAGTAAGCATAGAGGGTGCCCTTAGCAGGTAGTAGACACTTTGTCAAAACAGTCATGTGTCCTTCTCTGAGGGAGAAAATAGGGCTCATATGATATTTTTAAATAAATCTTCAAAGGCAGGTGGAAGAGAATCTGTCCATAAAATTTTGTGTCTGGGGGTGTCTGATATGATCTTTGATCTTGCTGAGTTTGGACTAAAGGGAAAGCTACAAACATCATCCTGTATGCATTGTTCCATGAACCAGCCATGCTTACAAGGGAGTAGATGTAGGTGGAAATATCCACCTTGTGGGGCCTGTTTGAGGAACTCTCAAGTGAATAAAAAAGTGAAGCTGCCATAAATACATGGATGAATAACACAAAGAAATGTGGTTTTATTGGTTTATAATGGAAAAAAATTGAAATCATAAGCATGGCAACAGAAGTAAACAATTTCCTCTGGATATCAACACAATATTTAATATTCAAAATTTAAATCTAGTATTATACCTATGTTATAAATATATTTGTTCAAGGATAATGATATAATATACTATATTCATATTTGTAATAATATTATAAATTTTAATATATAAATTTATTTATTCATTCATAGGTTTATAGATAAAGCATAAAGAATGTGCAAAATTCCCATGTACACCCCAAATGTGCAGTTTTATATATTATTAATAATATTCATTAGTGTATTATTTTGTTGCAATTGATGAAACAGAATTATTATAATTATATTAACTATAGTCCATATATTACATTAGGGTTCATGTTAGTGTTGTAGAAATCTATGTTTTTAAGTATTTGTATCCTGGTAACATATATACAAATATTTTTCAAATACTTCATAGTTATTTCATATTTACTGATACATACAGGATCTTTTATTCAATAGTTTCATTTGATTGCAACTGAAAGGATTTTGAAATATCCAATCAATAGAATATATCACCCAAATTTATATTAGCAAATTATTTTCCCTTTTGCATTGATGGGAGTCAATAATTAAAATAAGATTGAGTATGAGTATCATAAAGTGTAGAGTTACAGCATTATGTTTATAATTGTCCACCATAGTTGTAATTAATTCTTTCCAAATCTAAGAGCAGGCTAGATAAGGCTGTTAAATTGAGACACACTGGGAATAAGTCTTATATAACAAGCCTCAATTCTTGAGGCCCCCATCTTAGTATACATCGGGCTATATTAAATACTTAACTGGGGAATGATTCATGAGCTTCATTTTGTCAAGCCAATTTTCAATGCCATAAACAATGTCATGTTAATTTTTTAGTCACTGGTTTAGAGAATCCATGGCATTATAGAATATTTTAGGGAAATGTGTGCTATCATCATTGGGAATTTATGCAAGACAAGAGTTTCAAAGTTAGGGGGAGGCATACATTTTTGTCCTTCATTTCATCATTGGAAATTCTCCTAAGATTATAGGGGCACTGTCTTAGATTGCAGTGCTGTTATTACAAAGAGCACACACTAATTGGCTTAACAACAGGAAAGTATTAGCACACATATATCTGAGGGTAGGCATTCAATTTCAAGGCACAAAGCAAGAGCATGCATTCTTCCCAATATTTCTAACATTGAGTTCCTTACTTGCTGCTCTCCTTGGGGCTTATTGATTTGTATCTGTGTCTCACATTGCATTGCAATCTCTCCATTTTCACTGACTTCCAAATTCTCACTCCTCTCATTGAGTCTAAATTTCTTCTTTTAATAAGGCCTTCAGTCATAGAGATCAATGCCTACACTTCAGTTTACCCACAATAAGATCTTAGAATATCTTATTCTCAAATATGAATTCACACCTTAATTGATAATACATCTTCAAGTAGCCCCATTAACAAATGAGCTTACACCAAGAGAAACACAAATAAAGATTAAAATATGTCTTTGGCACTTACACAAACTAATCTATCAAAGTCTGCCCTCTGAACCCAATAGACATGATATTCTGACAAGAAAAAAAAATGCTAACTTAATTTCCTAAAAGCCTTAAATCAATCCAGTACCTACTCCATCTCATTAAAATGTGTTATGAATTTGACCCATCCTAGGGAAAACTCTTCTTCAAAAGATAACCTAGAATATCCTTTATACATTTACAAGATATGATGGTGGGACAGGCACAGGATAACTATTATCATTCTAGAAGGGAAACACTGGAGGCAAATTGTGCTTACAAGACCCAAGAAAGTATGAAGCTCATCAGGGAAACTTCCATTAAGTTTCCAGGTTTTAGAGTAAGCCATTGATTATTCTTTGTCCTCCTGCCTGCAAGAATGACCCCCACACATCCCAAGGGCATGGGTATTGGCCATGCTCCCTGAATGCTAGGGCTTGGTCCCAAATCTCTCTAAGCATTGAAAAGGGGATCTAATCCAAGCACTCTTCTGTCTCTTTTGTTTTGTCTCAAGTAGATGCCTGCATTCTCACTTCTGCTCCCATGGTTCTGTCTTTCCCCCTCTAACTATACCCAGGCAGGCAGTGCTCCTGCTCATAGAAAGTTTTCAAAACCCTTGTTGATTTACCCTTCAGTTTGAGGGGTTTCAAGCCATCCCAAACACAATGGTTTTCCACAGATCCTTCCTAGACAAATATATTTCCAGTTCTAACTTCCTCTGAAGTTATTGACTGGATCTGTGAGTTTATGTCTACTTAGAAAATAAAAGATTTTTTTGTTCATGTAATGGAAGACTCAAGCCTGCTAAAAGATCTGTCATTCCTAAATTGATCTATAAATTTAATACAATCTCAAACAAAATTTCAGCAGGTTATTTTATATGTATCAAAAAAACTTTTTCTAAAATTTATATGAAAAGTCAAAACGTATAAATTAACACAATACTGAAAATGTAGGGAAAAGTTGTATGGCTCACAAACTAATTTCAATACTGAACATAAAGCTACAAGAAAAAATGAAATTTGTAACTGGTGAAAAAATAGGCAGGGAGATCAATGTTAAAGAATAGAAAGCCCAGAAATTGACCAATACAATTATAGCCAACTGATATTTGACAAGGAAGAAGTAGCAATTTAAAGGAGGGAAGAAAGTCTTTTCAACAAATGGTGCTATATTCAAATAGCAAATAAATAAATAAATTAAACCCACACCTTTCACAAAAATTAATACAAAATGATTCATAGATATATATAATATATAAAGCACAGAACTATAAAACTTGTACAAGATAACATGAAAGAAAGTCAAGGGGTTTAGGGCATAGACAAAGAATTTTTATTTACAATACCAGAGGTACAATTTATGAAAAATTGATATCATGCACTTTATTGAGAGTCAATTCTTCTTCTTTATGAAAGACACTGTAAAGGAAGAGAAAAGTCAAAGCACATACTAAGAAAAAACACTTGCACACCTCATACCTGAAAAAGGACTTTTATACAAAATGTGCAAAGAACTCTTATTACCCAACTATAACAACACAAACAATCCAGTTAAAATTGTGCAAAAGGTTTGTACAGACACCTCATCAAAGATAATTGGCAGAGGTCAAAATAATATGAAAATGGAATTAGAGGGGAAGGGTCAAGAAATGGGTAGCCCCCTTTTCCTGTGAAGATTGAGAAACTTGGAGAGGTGCTGTCTTCTGGGTGGGGCTGCACTGGTCAACAACTGTTCCTTCAGAGTTGAAATCACAACACTCCAGCAGAATTGCCACAAATCACAGCATTTTGTCCATCCAGGTTTCTCCAGCCAGAGGTCTCAGACTGAAAAGGACTTCTAAGAGAAGCATTCTACCTGGTTAATGAGGCTGTAAGACTCTTCTAGCTGCCCTGAGGAAGGGAATATACCTGGTAACCTAAATCTCTGTGGAATAGAGATTCAAGAAGGGACATATTATGAAACACACAGCAAATTTCTCATAGAAATAATGGAAATCAATGAAAAACTTGCAGCAGCTCAAAGTGATACTGCAAAAAGAAACTGAGTACATTGTCAGAGATGTTTGTGGTGTGCCACAGTGTTAGCAGGCACTGGCTTGACATTAAGAATAAGACAGTAAACAAGAAAGACATGGCCCAGGCCTTCATGGAGTTTATATATTACAGCTCTGCATGTCCAAAATGGAATTCATGATGTTCTCTCTCATCCTTCACTATGATTAATTCCTAAACTTCCTCCCCCACAGTTACCTACTAAGGTCAAGCTAAACAGAAAGAATATATTGACAATGTGAGCAAAGCTTTTGAACACAATAACATTGAAAAAGCCAAGGAAATTTTAAAAAAGATGAAATACTTTAAAAATGTAGATCAAGTTAAAGAAGATTCCACTCTAATGGTTGTTAATTTAAAAGTTTTATATATAAAGTTCTTGCATGTGTGTGTGTGTGTGTGTGTGTATATATATATATAAAGGAATATGAAAAGATGCTTAACACCATTTGTTGTCCAGGAATTACAAATTAAAACAACGAGATACCACTGCACATGTGTTAGAAAGGCAAAAATATTAAAAAAAAAAAAACAAAAAAAAACTGCTCACATCATCTGCTGATGAGGTGAGAACAACTGCACCAAACCCACTGCTGGTGGGCATCCAAA